>PVHY01028739.1:0-14931 GCA_004024945.1 Uropsilus gracilis | reverse complement strand
AACCTTACTTCTCAGGGGCCCAGGCTGGGAGGCACCTTCCTCCTGGTGAAAGGTCTGGCTGAGTCCATGAAATTCCTGAGCTGCAGGGTAGGTTGGGGGGGGGGGCGGGGGGGGCTACTGCCTCAGTGGGGCTGGTATGAGAAAAGGAAATGGAGGCCCGTCCTTCAAGAGGCAGATGGGGGCAGCGGGCTGTGCTCAGTCTCCCCGGCCCCCGGCACGACGCTAAGACCAGAGCGCTGCGTGACACTCTTCTCGGAGACGCACCGCAGGTTGGGCTGAGCCATTAACCGGGGAACGAGCACGCTGGAATGAGACAGACACTCGCTCCAGCAGGGAACCCTAAAACAGAACACTGAGCTTCACCGTCAAGACGGGGAAGGGGTGCCAGGCAGGAAGAGCTACAGCAAGAAGAGTTTAATCAGTCTATCTGTACATTCTGTCATGATTTCAAGTGTGGGAATTTATTTTCTAATCAAAAGGATTTGTGATGACTAATTAGTGACATTGGATCCAATCAGGAGTTAAAAAATTCAGGTCTAATTGTGATCGCTGAGCTGAGCTTCACATCCAGTCATGGGCTCGGGAGAGACTGGATCTGCGCGTCATGGAAGTTGCAGGGGTGCAGGCCACAGGGCTGACCGATCCAAGGGGCAAGATCCAGGGGCTCGCCGGGCAGCCCCAGTACGGACTGAGCCCTGAAGTCTGGCTGGCAAGCGCAGGAAAGGGGGCGCTGGTGCCAGGGTTAAGAGTCTTGCAAATATAATAAATATTTTTTCCCCTTCCCCAGGAAGCACACAGAGCAAAATGAGTGCTGGATACTTTGAAACAAACAGTAACGCTCTCTGGGTGAAGAGCCAACTGGCAGCCTGAGAGATTGGGTTAATCAGACACAGGGAATTTCTGATTAATTGGACAATTACTTCAAAATCTGAGAGAGCCAAGGCGATGTGAGAGAAATATCCCGACCAATTGGGAGTAAATTCAATAGCCCGAGGCGGAGATTTTTAAGCTTACAGGGGTTGAAATGGCCGCTGCTGTGTAATTTCTGTGACCCTAAGTCCCCCGAATGGACAGGGGCTATAATGATTTTTTTCAAGACCAGAGTGATTCAAAATTATTTTGGCTGGAACAACGATGGCCAATGAGTCTGACATTCCCTTGACATCACTTTAGGCCTCTCGGACCTGGCAAAACCCCAACCGTAGGAGCTGGGAGGGGGGGTGGTCATGCCGGACAGGAAGTGGCCCAGATCCACGGAACTGTCTCTGTGGGAGGCAGCTGCTCCTCCTGGAAGTCTGCAGTGCACAGCCTCACCTGGTGGGGGCGTGCTTTTGTTCCTCCTCCTCATCTGTGTCGCTGCTGATGGTGATGACGCTGACGGTGGGGCTGGGGGTGTCGGGAATGACAATGGTCTGCCGCTGCCGCTCCCTGGTGGTGCTGGAGGCCCCGTCACCCCACCCGCACGTGACGGAGGAGCTGCAGGCCGGGCTGTTGTGCACCAGGGCGCAGCGGGGAGGCGTGTTCTCCTTGACGCGCTTGGACCGCTGAGGGGAGCTGATGGCCTGAGAGGAGGACACCTCACAGGTGGAGACGTTCCTGTAACAACAGAACCAGACACACACTCACACCGGAAGGTCAGGCCTGGCAGTGCCTCTTAAGGGGGAGGGTGTCTAGAAATACCAGGTTGGCTGTATCGCCATGAGAAAGGGGATGGGGTATTCAGACTTCCTCTGTAGCTGCGAAATGGGGTCGCCTCCAGAGCGTTTTCGTCCTACACAGACAGGGAAAGAAAGCAGCCTGGGCCTGTTTGGGCTTGGGCTCCACATGCCTGCTCCCAGAAGACACCAGGGCAGTGGGGTGGGGGGTGATGGGGGACGCGGAGAAGACAGGCTATGTGAAAGGACCGGGGTAGTCATGTGGGTGCAGAAGTAAAACCAACACAATCCCCTCTTCAGGGTCAAGGTCCTGCTTTCCAAGCTCCGTCTTGGGACATCCTTAGGTTGAGTTGGAGGGAGCTGGAAGAAACGGTATTTGCCACACGAAGCTTTGATTTCCTTGCTAATGGCTGGTTTTTATCATCTATTGAACTCGAACATTCATTTCTTGGCGTTTTTTGGATCAAAAATTCCCTTTAAGTTTAGCTTTTGTTCTTTCCTCCTCTTGCAGAGGGACAGGACTATGAAAGTACTTTGGGTATAATTGAAAAAAAAAAATCACCCCTTTCTCCATCTATCTTTGTTGACTTGGATGTACCCATATGGTGAAACAAACCCAAACTCTGATAAAACTGAAGACTCTGATATGTCCTTAGAGATTCTATCACCTCTGCTAGGGATGTAGGAAGATGAAAATCACCCTATAAAGGTGGATTTATTTCTCTACCAAGCTGGTCTCCTTTTTGGTAATATGTTTTACGAATAAAATCATCCCACTGTTTGTACCTACCGTAAATCTATGTATGTGCTGTTGTTAATCTGCTACAATATTGAGATTACATTTTCACTACCCCAGCAGTTAAAAGAGATCCACCTGGCATTGCTAAGGAAAAGTTATAACAGGTGGCACCACTGACAAGAAAGAATCTTCTGGTCTTTCAGACTGTTTGGCTTAAGGCATTGGTCATAAAAAAAGACAAATACATAACTTCCACTGTAATTATTTTGCTCCTCAAATGCCCTGGCAACAGGCCTTCACAAAACCAACTGGGTGACAAGGAAGCAACAGAAAGGGACTTATCAGTTGGCTGGGAAGCTAAGGGTTCCTACCCCTCCTTCTTAGTCAAGGGGAGCCATCAGGACTAAGCTCAGCCCTGGAGGAGGCCAGTATTTGTGGGTGAGCAGGAGAGACAATGAGGCCGGAGGTGGTGGCCTCTGCTGCTGCTCAATCTAACAAAGACATGAACACGTTGTCACAGGGTTGTCCCAGATCTGAGGTGAGTTTCCTTGAGTTGTCAGAAACACTCAACTGAGGAAATCTTGAAGGATGACAACTCTGAATAACTGGAATAATTTTTAAGTAAGAGTGAAAATCTAGTCCTAAATTCTGGGATCTAGCTATAAGAGAAAGCAGAAAACAAAAAAAGCTGACTTAATATATCCTGCTTTTCTTGATTAACCTACTCTCAAAAAGCAAGGAGGGGGTCTCTGGTTCATGTCACTGGGGAGAAAGGGAAGGATAACTCCACAGTCACATAATCCAGAAATATGGGTACATATATCTTGGAAGGCTATTTTTCCTAAAGTCAGTCCTAAACAGGTATAACTTACATACACAAACGTTGCCCTTTGAAGTGCTTGATTAGTTCTGGCAAATGTACAGTCACCTAGCCCCTACCCCCATCCAGCTACAGAACTTCTTTTCACGTTGAAAAGTTCCCTTATTGTCCATTTCTGGTCAATAAGCCCTCCCTTTCCCACTCCAGACCCTGGTGACTCTGGACCTTATTTCCCTCCCACTAGTTTTGCTTTTCGGTGTGGCTTTGCCCAAAAGCCACATAAATGGGACCACACAGCATGTGTCCTTGTGCCCCTCTTTACTCTTTTAAAGTTCTGAGAGGAGACTGGGTCAAAAGGAAGGGGAACGCTTGCTGTTCTGTGGGCTAGTGCCCACCATCAACCAGAGCTGCTCCCTGTACTTCAGCAAGCAGAAAAATGAGTTAACTTTCTGACTTCAGCTTTCAAGGAAAGCACATTTTTGGACTATTTTTTAAAAAAGTTATTTTTGCAAGTGATTTCCAGAAACAGAGGGGACTCTTTTTCACAGAAGTAGCAGGAGATGAGGCCCAGGCACCAAACACAGGGATCCCAGGGCCTCACGCCTGACATCTGAGGAGGGCCAGTATGCGTGTACTTCTCAGAGAGGTGAGTCTTTCAAAACCCAGTGCCAGTGTCAGAGCATGCTGTGAGGGCCACGCCCTGCCACTGGCCAATGAGGGGGCACATGCTGATAATCCCTAGCACTGAGAAGTTTTTGAGCTCCCCTGTCCCGACATGCTGTCCCTGCAAATGATGCGCCGGCTGCACTACCTACCTTGCAGAGGACTGGTGCTGTTTACTCTTCCGGGAGGAGGTGGTGCTGGTTGGCTGCTGCCTCATCACGTGGGCCACGCCCACATTTAAGGGTTGGGCTGCTGGAAGGGTCACATGACCAGTCAATAGTGCTGGCTGTTGCATGATGGGATTGTAATGGCTGCCGTGCGCATGCGTGTTTCTGAAAGGGAGATGAAAGAGCAAGACCCTTTATTAGTTTTAGGAACAGAGACCTCCTTGATAGGATAAAGGTTCCTCCCCAATTTAAAAAAAGTAAATTAAAACCAGCCATTGATTCTCACTGCCTTGTGGGGGTGCTGAATAGAGGGGCTAGCCAGGTCAGCACAACATTTAGTTTCCAGATGTTCTGAAGATGTGGCAGGAACAGTTTGTTGGTGGGTGAGAAAGAGGACATTTCAAGTGGGAAGAGCGGCGAGTACGAGGAGGGGGGAACGAGATAGATCATCCCTGCGAGGGAGACAGTTTACTTTTGCTGAGCTGAATGTGAGCCCCAGTACAAACTTTTGCGACCCATCACCTGCAGCTTTAAAGTCCCCCAACAGGTGACTATTGTGTATTTTATTCTAGAACTTACAAAATATCTTCAAAGGCCTTGTCTACTCCCTGAGGCAGCCTGGGTATCTTAACAGTGCCGTTTCATAAGTAAAGAAATTGCAGTTTGTGAAAAACAAGCTTTGAAGACTGGGAGCCATATGTTTCCGGCTTTAGGAAATGTTAACATTCTTCTGAATTCTCTCAGTGCCTAGCACCATGCTCAGGCATGTAACAGCTGATCAATTAATTACAGGCTTGCTGAATGAATAATTAGATTAGCTGAAGTTGGACTGGACATGCATAGAACTTGGTATTAAATAAAAATTAATAGCAGTCAGACACATGTTGATAGAAATACTGGCAGTTATTCCAAAGCTGGCTGAGGTTTCCAAAGCTCCTAGGTGGGGATTATATGGAACTCAGGCTTGTTTGCCAAAAAAAAAAAAAAAAAGCCAGTGTGGTGATTAATTCAGATTTGGCTGAAACAGTCCATTTAAAACATAATAAAATGAAGAGCTAGAAGAGAATTCATTCAAATTTTGCAAGCATAAAATCTATTTGCAACTTGGGGAAAAGACTGACTAGGACAAAAAGAAGGTAGACACTTTGGTAATGTTTGATAGTCTTTGGATATTTATGTAGACTTCAGACGCTAATATTAGAGTTTTTTAATTTTGTTGTTGCAATTTCTTCTAAAGGACTGACATTCTTTTTCCACATCAAGCATTGTACTCTCGTTTGTTTATTAGCCATGATGAGGAACTGCAAGAAGAGACTGGAAAGAGCGTGACTTGCCCTGATGTTTGGACAGGAGAGACATCCCTGAGGGCCTTGGGAAGTGGGGGACCCCTCCTGGAGTTGCCATTTGGCTCTGCATTGGTGGGGGGAGACATGATGGTGGTGTGGGGATGGTGTGGGTGGGGGTACAAGAAAAGTGAAAAGCAGCCATAAAAACAGAGCAACGCGTTGGTGAGGGAGTCTATGAGTGGGTCAGGATGGGGTTCTAGAAACAGATGAAGGGAGTATATGTACTGGTGGTTGTCAGCTAGAGGCTTCTGAAGTCCGTGGAAAGCGGACTTTGATCTAGAAGGTGTGACAACTGAAGACACACACTCAAGAGAACATGCCCCATCAGCACTTGCAGATCAGGCTGTTCCTCTTCTGGGAGGTCAGACACAGATCCTGAGTGCCCACGTCTCCAAAGCCTTTGGGATACTTTCTGGAGCTACTAAAGGCCGCAGAGGCAATCTTTTGTATTCCTTCCTGGTTTTCCGGGAGTGGAATCTAACTCTGAGAAACAGCCAAGAATCATGGCATCCAAGTCCAGTGAGTTACACTGGTGACCACATCATGAAATGGGATTCTGGGTTGAAAATAACAACTGACCTCAACTAATGGGGCTGATTTTCTTGTGTCCTGGGATATTCAGACACAAGCTCTCCTCACACCAGAGTCATAGCCCACACGCTATTCTGTTTACTTGAACGAGATCTCCACCAGCCAGGGGATAAGGTAGAGGCCAGTTCAGTAGCTCTGTGTGTCAGTGGTAGATGTGGCTCCCGCCTGCCCACTCACCTCCAGTCGGCCAGCTGCTGGGTGCCTGCCATGGTCTCGGGAATCACAGTTGCATGCTGCACCGATGTGTGGGTGGCCACGCCTGTCAGCTGCTGCCACGCTGGGGGAAGTAGGATCTGCTGGGTCCCACTTGGCCAGGCCTGCTGTAGCACAGAGGACATTGGCAATCACTGGGTTTGCTCATCACAGGATGAACCACATTTCATTGTACGAACCACACATTTATTCTGTGTCTGGAGCTTATTCTGGGCTAGATTCTGTGTGGGTGTGAGGTGGAAAGCTGGCCTTTGGCCTTAAAAGTTAAGGTGAGGGGAGAGAAAAAAAAATATGTCTGAATTCAAAAGAAGATGATAAGTACACGGGCAAAACTATAGAAAGCAGTGTGGAGGACCCTAAACTAATGATAATGGAACTACCATTTGACCCAGCAATTGCTCTTCTGGGAATCTACCCAAAGGAGACCTCGATGTGGGTACAAAGGGACACCTGTGCCTGGATGTTTACTGCAGCACTATTCATAACTGCAAGGACATGGAAACAACCCAAATGTCCCTAATATAGGTTTCACTAATATAGGGGGCATAGGAAAAACAAACAAAAGGCCAGGAGAAAAAGTCAAAAACAAGCTAAAAACCAAACAGAAGTACACAACTCGGTGGGGGGTTGGGGGGGGAGGTTGGGGTTTGAGGGGGAGAACGATCAGGGAGAGGAAAGCCCTGGGGAGTACAAACATGTGAAATAATTATATATAAATAAATTGTTTAAAATTTTAAAAATAAATAAAAGCTATAAACAATAATTTCAAAAAAAATGTACACAGGCAAAGAGCTGTATGAAAAAACCTAATTTGTGTTGAAGACAGATTTATTTATGAATTTTCTATAATGAGCAACACTCAAAGTTTCTGTAAGTTCATGAGTGATTCAGTGGGTCATGTACTATGTGCAAGAGAATGAGCTGGGTCATACGAGAGCAATTCTTTGCCCTCAAGAAGCTGTCTTTCTAGTAACCTTTATTTAATATTTTATTAATCAGTTAGCATCCAGGGTTCGAACCTGTGTTATCTTCTTACTCTAAGTTAACATAACTGGCATTTGCCTGCCTCTGAGACTGAGTCAGTGTAAAGTTTTTTTTTTTTTGAGAGTTGGTCTTGCTATTTTTACCCATGGAACCGCTGGCTCACATTGCCCGGGGTACCACAGACTCAAGCAATCCCCAGCCTCAGCTTCCCAGATAGCTGGGATTACAGGCATGTGCCACCACACCCAACTATTTTTTTGGGACTAGGTCTTGCTGCATACCCCTGGCGGGACTCGAACCACGATCCCTGGTCCCGGCCACAGCTTCCTAGGCTGCTGCTTACAGGCATGCGCCACCGTGCCCGGCTGGGAAGTTAAATTTTTAATTGGGATTTTTAAGCTTCGTTGAGAATTACTTTGACCCTTCAAATGATGAGAGTCAGGAACAGTTTAATTCTTCATAAATATTAAGATTTTTCTTACACATCTACAATGAGCTTTTACGATTACTCTTGAACAGCATGGGGGAGGGCATGTATTCTGTGTTTTAAGCTCTCTGGATTCTCAATCTTTTTGATAATCACTTGGCAGGTTATTATTTTGGGGGGTTTGGGAATGCTATCACCATTAATTCACATAGAAATATATTTTTCAACATTGCCAAGCTCAAAATATAACCCATCAAATCATATCGAATTAAACTATTTTTAGATGGTGGGGGGAAATCTACAATCTGTTCGCCCTTGGATATGAAATGATTCAGATTGAACACTGCTGTCGAAAGGTAGACACTTAAAGGAACACCACTATAGTGAAATACCTTTTAGGCAGGTTAAAGATTTAATGCTTTGGGCCTTAGCTACAGCTCATATTCCATCAAGCCAGACATGACTCAAACTGGGTAATTTAAATAATGTAGCACTGCACCCACTGTGTGTTTAGGCTCGTATGTCTAAACAAGCACTTCTGGAAATGGATTACACATGTGAGTCAAGACTTATTAGCGATGTGTATAAAAAGTACAGACCACATGTTAGATCTGAGTGAGCAGTTCACTTCATCCACCCTGCTAACATAGCAGATGAGGACCAGTGAGAGCTCAGACTTTTTTGCTATTGCTTGTTTGCTTATCGATCTGTTTGCTATTGGGCAGAAAGCTTCGGGACCACAGATTAAACAGGAAGTGCTTAATATACAGTTGTTGATAAAATGAAAGAAACGGTTCTATCAGTTGTTAACAGTAAGCTGTATCTCAGGTTTACTAAAGTATAACACAGTAAGTAGAAGGGACTGATAAATTCACCTCGTTGGAGATGCCACTTCACCAGACATTTCTATAATTTAGAATTTTAATCACTACTTTACACTAAATAAGAGTAGAGCTAATATTTTAATGCATATTGTGTGCCCAGCACAGAGCTAAGACTGTGTATAGGTGTCCTGACTCCATCTGAAAGATTAATCCTGTGAAGTACAGACTATTATTAGCCTCCCATTTCCCAGCATAAACTGAAACAGAGAGGTTAAATAACTTGCCCAAAATATGGTAAGTTCAACATATGTACTTATTACTCTCTTGCTAAACCTCACTTAAATGATAGTGAGGGAATAAAAGACTACCTAGGTATTGAAGGAATAAAAGAGAATATAAGGACAACAACAGTAAGGAGAGACAAGAACAGAACAAAATTTTAGAATCTGGGAAACACAAGGGCAACCCCAAATCACGTGAGCAGGCTGAGGACTCTAAAGCCAAGACCACACATTAACCCACAAGATTCCTCCCCTTCTCAGTTCTCAGACCCCTGGAAGGCAGACTCACACCCTATCCTTAACCACCCCTCACTCCCCAGCCCCCCCACCCTCCAAACACAGGAGGCTGAAAGATTCTCAAGAACCAATGAGTCCTTGAGAACAAGTTACATTTGCGATCTGGGTTTTAAAGATACATTTGCGGATTGGAGGTTTCGGGCCATGAAAATACTCTGCTCCCTCCTCATCAGCCTAGCAGAAGCCCACCTTCAACAGTACTGCCTCCCCACCACCCAGAGTCTTCCAGTTTGTCTGCTTCAGTCTCCAGTGTGAATGAACAGTTAAGGACCAACGGGCATTAAAGAAAGTCACTAACATGAAAGAGAATAAACGAAAGAAATTAAAAAAGGAAGAAACAAAAACATTAAAGGCAGCACTGAGAGTGGTTTTTTTATTTAATCAATTAAATTTTTTTGAGATTAGGTCTCGCTATGTTGCCCGGGGTAGTCTTGAGCCCATGGACTCAAGTGATACCTAGCCTCAGCCTTCCAGGTAGCTGGGATTACAGGCGTGCATCCACTGCACTTGGCTGGAAGCACTCAAAGTTTGTATTTTGGACAAATTAAAGAGCTCAGGTCAATAGCTTGTCCTGAGGGAAGCATTTAAAGGGGTGCATGAGCTATGATACAGAGTATCATTCAGTATCTTTTTGGATGATACAAGAAATATTCACATTTTGGGGGACTCAATTTCTGTTCCTGCCTTTTTGCGAATCAAAGGGAATTTTGGAGCCTGCCATTTGAATAGTGAGCTGTGAGCTGAATGCAATACTGTTTCAATATAGAATGGTACTTCCCATCTCTTTAAACTACTCATTTACAGTTTCTGATCATGGTCAAGATGGTAACCCTCACCAGGCATGGTGGTGTGTGCCTGTAATCCAGTGCTGGGAGGCAAGAGGCCCGGGATTGCTAGAGTTTGTGGGTTCGAGACTACTCTGGACAACATAGCGAGACTGGTCTTGAAAAAGCAGCTGAGCGTGGTGGTGGGCGCCTGTAATCCCAGCTACCTGGGAGGCTGAGGCTGGGGATCGTTTGAGTCCCCAGGATTGGGACTACCCTGGGCAACATAGCAAGACCTAGTCTCAAAAAAAAAAAAAAAAAAGATAGCCCTGACGTGGGGTTGGGAGAATGAGGTGACAGCTCCTTACATGCTGTACCAAGGGGAGGGGAGAGGGATGGTCACACCCAACCTTTCATGCACATGTTCTTGGGATACCTCTGAGACTGCTTCCCTTTAAGGGACCTTACGAGGCTGATGGGAGGGGTAGGGAGAAGGGCAGCACAATTACATTTGGCATGAAAGCTGGACTCAAGGACTCCAATTCTAAATCTAACATTTAAAATCCTTGGAAAGGTTTAAATATTTAGATTAAAAGAAGCATGTGAACCAAGGAGGAAAAAAGAGCTGTGTCAACTTTTCGGATATATTTAGAGAAAATAACAGTATTTGGAGGGTTGCTGTCCGGTACCTAGAAATTTACCCAGAGAAAAATGAAGGCATCAGTTTAAATGTTTAATTATTGCTTTTTTTTAAATAGCTACCATACTAATTTATTTAGTGTATTTTTGTCCTTTGAAAGGATCATTTACAAATATCCGTGAGAACAGAAACTAGATTTTTGGTGGTTATCTGAATATAATATTTACAGATGTAGATGGAAAAGCCTGTATACTTGACAGTTATGTGATGGGATAAACCAAAGTTACCTGAAAAAAAAAAATTATCGAGGAGCTCCACCTAACTATACTGACATGGATCAAGTGACAAGCAGAGAGAGAGAGAAAGCGAAAACAACTATCAACAACGACAAAAAGGCAAGTGATATTAGATGGGGCAGGGTAGGGCTTTTCTAGTTAAAGTATCTTAGAAATCTCTGTATGTCAAGGCCTACCAAGTCCTTCTTAATGGCTACGTGATATTCCATTTTATGCACGCAATTTATTCCTCATGCCTCCCACTGTTAGACATTTGAATTTGTTCCAGTAGTCCCCTGTTGTAAACACCATAACGATTAAAATCCTTGAACATATATTTTTTGTTCAATTACAGCTTTAGGTTAAACCCATTTGCAGAATTACAGCACTCTGGGGATTCTTTTTCAAGTAAGCAAAAGTAAAATTCTTCCCTGCTATGTTTAAAGGACTGAAACAAACTCAAAAATGCTGAGCCTACTGGTTTCCCCCAAACCGAGCAATGAAAAATGTCTATTTTCGCTAGTAAGAGATGCTAATTATTATTTCTTTCAAGAGACGGTTCCTGGCTACCGGGGTTAAGTGTGCAAACACAAAGAAGGCTGTGTAATTACCCTTTAAAGCACACGTCGTTCTGGAGGTTTTGGCTCGCAGAGGAACACCTGAGGGGATATCAGCCTGAATTTCTGCTCGTCGGATTAAATAGGAACAAGCGATTTTGCCCACGGAGTGAGCTGGAGTTCGTTCTCTTGATCTACCTTGGCCTTTTGTGAACTCTCTACTACCAAACTGTGCAAATAAAAGGAAGCAGGAAACCAGTGAGAGAGGAGGGAGTAGAAGGACTGCTTTCAACACAGGTTTTCTGTTTACCAACTGTGTGTGCACGGCCAGAAGCTGATGTGGGTAGCCGCTTGCACTGCTGATTTGGTCATGAGAACAACGGGACAAAGAAAGCCGGATGTCAATCTTCAGCGGCTTCAGAAAACACAAGTGGTAGTCATGTCCAACCTATTCAAGGTGTAACCTTGGCGAAATCAAGCACTGACTTGACAAGAAAGAAAACGTATATGCCATTTCCCATTTGTGAATACTGACACAAAAATATTGACGTTACTGAGTAGTGACCCGGTATTAAAAAAGCCTAGTCACAACGTGGCTGAGGCTCCCTCCTTTGCCAATCAATGGGAGAGGAAAGCCTCAGTGGTATGGCTGTGGCCCCATGTCAGAACTGCTGACACGAGAGAAGAGCTGGACCAACCACCTGAGGAAGTCTGTCCCCAGCAGGGAACGCTTCCACCGCCAGTGGCTGGGAGTTGGATTCCCAAACCAAGATATCAGAACTGTACGGCACAGAACCAGCGACACGTGACAGACACCAGAAAGGATCCTGGAGAGCTGCACCACATATCTGCCCTATAACAAGTTCCTGATGTGCTCGACCTGACTGTCTGCCTCAGCTACTCCTGGAATCCGAGCAGCCTGGTCTGTTGCTGTCCAGGAGGGCAAGTCCACACCCAGGACAAAAGGACAGAGTTCCAGAAAAAGAAAAGACCAGTGGGCCAAGCATGGACCAACGACTTGCAGTGAGGGGAGTTGGAGTGACCAGAGAAGGGAAGGGGGAAAGGCAGAGTAGAGTAGGGAATAAGGGGGACAATACAGAAGGGGCCACACCAGAGCGGGGAAGAGGAGGTGTGGGGGGATGGGGCTAGAATATAGAAGGGAGGGTCATGATGATGCATTTTCACTAAGGTTCAAGTGTCCATGAGGATGGAGTCTGTATCATTCCATCATTGTTGCCTTAAGTTCCCATCACACTTCACACACGGCCCACTGCTTTCACCTCTGTGATCTCTTTCTACCACCAGAGAAAGAACCTCTCAGGATGGTTCCAGCTCAAGGCTTTTGTGATTCTGGTTTAAAAACTATAACATAAGGAGGGAACCTTCAAAGTTCCTTTCAGCTCTTAAAACAAAGTCATTTCTATTCTCTCCGCGAGAGAAGGTACAGGCCAAGAACTGCTAACTTGCAGCAGGAAGGAGAGAGCTGTTAGTAGGTTTAGGATGAAAACCTGGGTCTCCCCCACTCATCTGCATCACAAAGATACAAAAAAGGTAATAATTCCCCAAGACCCTCGCTGGTCGTCATTCTGAGCATCACCAACATTTTCTACTGGCCTGAAGGACCCAACTTGCCCCAGGTGGGCCTGGGTAGCGCTAGCTCTCTTTGGTGAACACCAGCGCGATAACAACGCCGGGAGTGAGAGCGAAGGAGTTACCTGGGCGAGCAGTCCTGGCTGAATCTGCAGAGGCTGGGCTCCAGGGGCTTGAGTGACGATGGGAACTGCATTCTCCATCCGCACGGAGTAGCCTGCGTGCTTCGAGGGAGAGGCCTGCAGTCCTGTCCCGGACAGTGGGCAGGGGAAGGAGGGGTGAGTGTGTGAGGCAGTGGCAAGAGGAGGCTTTTCCTGGTCGGCTGCGTGCAGCTCTCCACTCCCCTGTCGCCAGCCCCACAGGCACTGTCCGGGCTGGAGCAGCCTCCCCTTTCGTTCCTAACTTGAAACTTGAAACAAGAGCAACACCTTGAACGTGTTCAGAGACTTGAGGGACAAATCAAGGAGCCTGAAGCCACAGGTGGCACCGTGACGCTGACAAATCAGCACAGGAAGCACATGGCATCTCCCTGTGTGTGTCAGCCAGGGCGCCAGTGGACCACAGCTGCTCCCCCCGGCCCGTGCTGATGTCCTGGGCTTACCACAATGCATTCTTGAGGTTTTTTTTTTTTTTGAGACTAGGTCTCGCTATTTTTGCCCGTGGAACCGCAGGCTCTCGTTGCCCGGGGTACCACAGACTCAAGCCATCCCCAGCCTCAGCTTCCCAGGTAGCTGGGATTACAGGCGCGCACCACCACACCCAGCTATTTTTTTTGGAACTAGGTCTCGCTACAAGCCCCAGGCGGAACTCGAACCGCGATCCCTAGCCCCGGCCACTTCATAGGCTGAAGCTTACAGGCACGAGCCACCGTGCCTGGCCTTTGCATTCTTGAGTTTTCTGTGCAAACTGTCAGCAAGGACACAGCCACCTCTAGCTTTTCAGGATGTACGGGAGCGGAGGGTTAGGGTGCATAGCCAAAGACTCGGGGAGGGGGGATGTCCTGCGAGGCAGTTCTCCCCCAGAACTGGCTGTCAGAGATGGACGGTTTCTGGATATTTCCCAGGAGGCACTGCAAGAGCTGACACTGGCCTGCCAGGGTGCTTGTGCACAGCCAGCCTGCCAGGGACACGCGGTGGCAGGTGGGAGGGTGACAGGTGGTTGGGCTGAGCGTTCCGATTGTTCTAGGCGGGCCATGGGAGACAGGCCCCCAACGCAGTGGTGCCGATGCTCTCACCCAAGGACACAGGGAGGCCTTCACTCCAGGGAAGTCAGCGGGACGGAAAACCACAGGGGTCAGCGCGCAGGGGCTGTCCGGCCGGAAGCCGGCGAGAGGCGGGGCCCGCTCCTTACCTTGGAAGCCGGGGGGACACACGATGAGGGCCTGCTGGAAGGGGTCCGGCCGGGCGCAGATCTGGGCTGTCCCCGTCTGCAGGGGCATGCTTCGCTGGGCCACCGCAGCCATGGACGCCGCTGAGGGCTGGCAGAGTGCAGATTGGTAGTTTAGTATGGAGACCTCGGGGTTGGATAAGGAAAGAGTGGCACAGGTGGAGGAGGGAGCCTAAAGGAGCGGTGGGGATTGAACAAAAATAAAAGTGAAAAATGAGGGCGGTGGCAGGTGGGGAAGGCACGAACCTGAAGCCAATAAATGAAAGCAGGGAAGAACCGAGCAAGAAGGCCAGAGAGGGGGCCGGAAGCACAGCTGAGATGCCTCAGGGAAAAGCAAGTCTCGATGGCCGCGTGGCCACCGCAGCAGGGGCCCAGGCCCGCTCCTGCTCACGGAGGGACGCCCGAGGCGGCGCCCAAGCAGGGCGGAGCTGCTGGTCAGGCTGGAAACCACCGAGGTCCTGCTCTTCCGCTCTGACAAGCACCGTCTATCTAAACAACCTGGGTGGCCAGGTGTGAGCTCAGATGCATGGGGTCTTTGGGCTCCGCATGGGAGTGTGGCTAGCTGGGGAGCGCTGCCTACCCCCCACCTTACCCTGCAACTTGAGGGGCCTTGGGTCCACATGCATGGACCTGCCGGCCCACCTGTCCAAGTGCTGTTCACACTTCGCTCTGCTCAGAGCTGGGGTGTGGTTCATACTTGGGGGGAGGGAAC
>PVHY01028738.1:0-14944 GCA_004024945.1 Uropsilus gracilis | reverse complement strand
CCCGGGGTACCACAGACTCAAGCAATCCCCAGCCTCAGGTTCCCAGGTAGCTGGGATTACAGGCATGCGCCACCATACCCAGCTATTTTTTGGAACTAGGTCTCACTATACGGGCCCCAGGCGGGACTCGAACCGCGATCCCTAGCCCCTGCCGCTTCTTAGGCTGAAGCTTACAAGCACGAGCCACCGTGCCCGGCCTAAAATCTGCTGTTTTTCATGCAGGAGTCAAATGTCAAGGAGTGAAGTTGTACTCCCAATATTACAGAATTTGGTAAACAAATAGCAAATCAATAAAATTTGATTAAAAAAGATCTTGGAACGAATCTACCTTTATTTTGCACATTTTAGCACTGAAAGTAGAGGAAACTGGTCTTGAGAGGGAAATAAGCAACCATTTCAGAGAGGATCCCTTATTTGTTTTTTTTTTTTTTGTAACCGCCAGTTTATCAAGGAAATAAACATTTCACTGGAATGAAAAAAAAAATCTACTACCTTAAATTGAGACAGTAAGTAAAGGCAAGGGAAGGCCAACAGCATGACCCAGCTCAGTGGGCTTTAATATACATCCTTTGTCCCAAACACAAAGTGGTTGGGACACCACCAACCTTTCTTTTCCACAATGTATGTCAACCAAGCCCAATTATGTAAATTAATTTTTCTAATATAAATTAATTTTTATTAATTTTTCTAATAGAAAATTTTACCAAAGTAATTTTTCTAATAGAGATGCCATTTTCACTTTGAGGCTTTAACAATCCTTGTTAATATTCAGAAAGAAGTGTGCTGGAGTGTTGCTTTACACTTTATTAGCTATTGAATAGGCCTGCTGAGGTGCTCAGACTACAAGAATGAAAAAGATGAGCTATTCTTTGTGAACTTATCGGAACCAGGGAATATCTGTAGAGACCTAGCTAATACATGATAGAACTTAAAACCTGCCAAGTAAAGAAACAAAATGTTCTGGAAGATTAGGAACAGTTAATAGTAGACAATATTATATTTGTTGAAAAAATTATTGACTAGTTAATTCTGCCTAATTCATTGACTGCTGTCTTGTGACATGTACTATTTTAAGTATCTTATATGTTTTAAGTTATGATGATTTCAAAACCTCTTAATACTAGTAGTAGTATTATTTCTATTTTACTGAGAAAGAAACTGAAACACAGGTTAAGCAACTTGACTGGCGTCACACAGCTAGTAAGGAACCTAGCTGGGATTTGAAAGCAGGCAGTCTAGTTCTGTAGTTGGCACATTTAGCGTCCGTGCTCTACCATCAAACAATAAAAGAAATACAGCAGGAAGTGAAATCAAGAATTGGCCTTTAAGTCTTTCTACAAGAACAAAATCCTACGAAAGAAAATAACTCCTCTTTTTTTCTAAAATGCATCAAGAGAAGTCCTACATCATTAGTGTTTTTCACTACTGTCACAACTCCTGCTGAGGGGACTCATGGGAAATTTGGAAAGTCATCAGAGGAAGGAAAGAGATGATAGTGTTATACCAGAAGCTGTGAACTTCTGGAAGAAGCCCTGAGGGACTATTGGTGAGGACTTTCCCACCATGTGCACAGCTGTGTCAGAAAGAAAGTCACCTGAATTTTTTTTTTTTTTTTTTTTTTTTTTTTTTTGAGACTAGGTCTTGCTGTTTTTGCCCGTGGAACCGCAGGCTCTCGTTGCCCGGGGTACAACAGACTCAAGCAATCCCCAGCCTCAGCTTCCCAGGGTAGCTGGGATTACAGGCGTGCGCCACCACGCCCAGCTTTTTTTTAGAACTAGGTCTCGCTACGGGCCCCAGGTGGGACTCGAATTGCGATCCCTAGCCCTGGCCGCTTCATAGGCTGAAGCTTACAGGCACGAGCCACCGTGCCTGGCCCAGAATTTTATCCTGCCAGGCAACCTTTCATAATGAAATGCAGGGTTCTCGAACTCTGTAGTAACAGAAGTGTTATCTACTCCGCTCAGTTTACGCGGAGCATGGTGTGGCTGAAGTTCAATTGAAATTGATTTTAATGAACTTGTTTGAATTGAAATAGCTGCACATAGGGTGCACAGATAGGTAAATGAGTTCAAAGTCTTTGAAAATCTAGATAAAGATTGCCATCAAAACTGATCAGTTGAATCATTTGCTGAAGCTTCATTCACTGAAACTCTTAGTCTAACAGGCAGGATCTACTTCTAGTCTAGAAGTAGCCTGCGGTAGCCATTTCTTCGAATTTAGGAAATAAAAGGTTGGAATGACATTGTTTGAGCATGCTAAATTATAATAACCATAATAATTATTATTATATAATATATAATATGCACATATATTATATATAATATATATAATTATATATCATAATATGTGCATATTATATATTATATAATAATATCTATAAATAACAATAATAATTATTATTATTGAGTCTAGATCTCTCTATGTTGCATAGGGTAGTCCCGATCCCCTGGACTCAAGTGATCCCCAACCCCTAACCTCCCAGCACTTGGACTACAGGTGCACACCACCATGCCCAGCTGAGCAGGTTAAATTTAATTCACACTCTTATTACTTTTTACTACTAAGGTAGCATTTCAGACATGGGTTTAGGAAGAGTTAGACACCAACTTCAAGTCTGACAAAGATACCTACTCTTAGGAGTTTTAGTTGGACTATAGATTTTGAGAGAGGTTACGTTGTTATAGTGTTTGTTCTAGAAGAGAATGTGCTGCCTATAGAAAGCTATGAATGGAATATCTAGGTCTAGAAGTTACCTTAGTTACTACCTTAGCTGGGTTCCAACTTCCTAGACTCCTGGAATGGGTCTTAATTGCCCACTGATATTGAAAATCCAATATGAAAAAAACCTATTTAAAATGCACATACACACATGCACACTAGGTTCTGTTTGGGAAATACTTGAAGTTCAAGAAAAAAAATTTTATTATTCAGAATTTCATTGTTTATAATTCAAATATTACTTTTCAGGCATATTTTTCTATTCTCACTGTCTCTGAGATCACAGCATATGAAATTTGCATCTGTTTACTTAAAACCTTCATTTTGGGGGGCTAGGAAAACTCCCTCATGCCTTGTACAAAAACCAACTCAAAATGGATAAAAGACTTGGATGTAAGACTGAAACCATAAAATACATAGAAGAAAACTTTGGCAAAACCCTCCATGAATTATACTTCAGAAATCCCTTTCTGGACACATCTACAGATGGCAGAAAAATGAAGGAAAACATAAACAGCTGGGACATCAAACTAAAAAGCTTCTGTACAGCAAAAGAGACAACAGACAAAACAAAAGACCCCAACCAAATGGAAAAAAATTTTGCTCTTCAAAAGTGTTAAGGTCTGGTAACAAAGATCCACAAGGAACTCACACAACTAAGGAAAAACAAGAAGCCCAGTCAAAAAATGGGAAGAACTAAAAAGACACTTCTCCAAAGAGGAAATACAAATGACCAAAGGCACATGAAGAAATGCTCAATGTCATCAGTAATCTGGGAAATGCAAATCAAAACCACAATGAGATACCACCTTACACCAGTAAGAATGGCCCACATCATAAAAACGGGCAACAAGTGCTGGCGTGGATGCAGAGAGACAGGAACACTCTTACATTGCTGGTGGGAATGTAAACTGGTCCAACCTCTGTGGAAAGCTGTGTAGAAGACCCTCAAACTAATGAAAATGAAACTACCATTTGACCCAGCAGTCGCTCTTCTAGGAATCTAGCCAAAGAAGACCTCAATACTTATACAAAGGGACACCTTTACTCGGCTGTTTATTGCAGCGCTATTTATAATTGCAAGGACATGAAAACAACCCAAATGTCCCAAAACAGATGAGTGGATGAAAAATATGTAGTATATATACACAATGGAATATTACTCATCAATTAAAAATGACAAATTGGATGACCTTGAGATAATATGGATGTACCCAGAAGAAATCTTATTAGCAGAAACAAGTCAGAAAGAAAAAGACAAGGCCAGGCATGGTGGCACATGCCTGTAAGCAGCAGTCTAGGAAGCCATAGTCAAGGCCAGGGATCACGGTTTGAGTTCCGCTGGGGGCATGTAGCAAGACCTAGTGCCCCAAAAATAGCTGGGTATGATGGTGCGTGCCTGTAATCCCAGCTACCTGGGAAGCTGAGGCTGAGATTGCTTGAGTTTGTGGTACCCCATGCAACGTGAGCCTGCAGTTCCATGGGCAAAAATAGTGAGACCTAGTCTCAAAAAAAAAAAAAAAAAGAAAAAGACAGAAACCAAGTGATTTCACTAATATATGGGCCATGGGAAAAACAAACAAAAGGCCAGGAGGAAAAGTCAAAACAAGGTAAGAACCAAACTGAAGTACACAACTTGGGGAGGGCGGTGGGATGAGGCGGACCTACTAGGGAGGGGAGGTGGTGGATGAACCCTGGGGAATACAACAATGTGAAATATAGATATAAAAATAATTTAAAGTCTAAAAAAAATAAAAATTTACTTTTGCTTTTTAAAAAAAGCTTCATGTTTTAAATCTAAAGTTTATTTCTGGACCATTACCATTTTATCACATTTAAATATATCCCTTGCTCCCTTTTTCAGGGGCTGTGGGCTCCTTGGAAGGTAGGATCAGAACTCTGCCAGGTGCTGGGAGAGCTTAGTGCCAGTCCCTTAGCAGGCTGTTCCTCAGCAGGCTGTTCCTGAGCATATCCTGCTGTGTGCCCCAAGACCCAACACAGACATCCCTTTTGTTTAAGTTTTCTGTTTGAGACTCATGTGAATTGGAAAAAGTATGTCCACCATTTTTTTTTTATTACTTTATGCTTTTATTTGTAACTTTTGGTTTTGTTAGACATAGAACTTAGAAAGGACTTCGGGAAATCTCCCTGGCATGTGAGATAAAGTCTGAAATATATCTTAATGGAACTGGCGTCCTCCTTGTACACCTGGTCCTCTACCAACCAGGTCTGGGAGAATTAGCACAGTTGATGCTAAAACTGGGCTTTAACTGGAAAACTGATAGGTGTATGTTTA
This sequence comes from Uropsilus gracilis, assembly GCA_004024945.1. NCBI lineage: Eukaryota > Metazoa > Chordata > Mammalia > Eulipotyphla > Talpidae > Uropsilus > Uropsilus gracilis. Next base: position 9,930 of record PVHY01028738.1, on the reverse strand, counting down.
TTAGGTGAGTGGGTGACAGAAACTGGTTCTCACTAGTGGAAAGAATATGCAGACTATATAAAATTATTCAAGGACCCTCCTAGGTCAGTCCATGATATGTCTTAGCTAGATTGTCCCCATTCCTGGCTTTCATCATCTCTTGCCCTGAGTGTAAGACAGATCGAGTGATTTGATTGTAGTGAGTGGAATCTGGCAGAAGTGATGAGGTGACCACCTGCAAAATTAGGCTACATAATAAAATCCTACCAAATAGGAGAAATTCTGCTAATCTATCTGCATAATTTAATTGCTCAGCCAGCTGAAAAGATCCTAGAAAGGTAGAGGAAGTTCTCTGCCCCTGCACAATACCACCAACACTTTCTGATCTGACTGGAAAAAAAAAAAAAATCAATCCCCAGCACGGTTGGTTGTTGCTGATAAAAATGCCTGGATTGTTGTCAGGAAATTATGCTCTGTTCAGTTGTCCCAGCAGAATATTGTAGCCAACAGATAAACAAATAGGACAGGCTTGTGATTAAGGTGTCAGTGCTCGTGTCCTCTTGTGACCTACTGGGTGCTAGTGTCTGTGACAGTTGTGGTTACCCCCATCTCTCGTAACAGTTCACACCTGGCTGCCAATTCCCAGGAGAACTTCTTCCCTCAAATTTTATTAATATGTCAGTTGTTTGCATTATTTGGGAATACATTTCTTCTCTCCAAGTAGTATATTTTTCAGAGCCTAAGAGGTATTTTTGCTGTGTTTCTGGCTGCTCGTTTTCTTTCGTTATTTATATTCCTTGAAGCCATCAACTATCTGTGCTTCACTTTCTGGTTTATTTCACTAAGCACATCTCTTCAAGATCCATCAGGTTGTCACCAAAGGCACTATTCCATCATTTTTAAAAGCTGAGTAGGATTTCATGGAGTATCTGTTCCACAATTTTTTTATCTATCCATCTGTCATTGGGTCTTTAGGGTGGTTCCATGATTTGGTTATTATGATTAATACTGCTATGAACATAGGTGTGCATAAATTAAAGTTTTCTTTTCTGTTTTTGATAAATACCAGACAGTGACATTGACAGATTATGCTTTTATTTGTTTTGATATCTCAGGAGGACTTCTCTAAGAAACTTCCTCTCTCCCATAAAATGGCAAAGCTAAGTGTGTGGATTATGGTATTAAAAGCATGGTGTTACACAGTGTTCTCTTTATTGCTCAACTCTGAGTGCTGGTTCCTTTGTGTATAGCTTTGTGGGGGAAAAGTCATGATGAATAAGTGACCACATAGATCATAAAAACAAGAAAGTGAATGCAATGTTTGTGTAACCTAACCTGTATCTCATTCTTACCTGCCAGGCAGGAAAAATAAAAATGTGTTTATCTTGCAAACTAAATAGTAGTTCAAGTGTTTGTTTTTGCACACACAGAGAAATGAACAATTGCTTCCACTTAAGAAACTGATGCGATATTACGTGTGTAGTGTGGCAACAGCATGTGTTTTGGGTTGCTTTTTATCTTCTCTTGAACATACACTCAAGGCAGATAAACAGCACCTCAGTCAAATAGCTCAGTGGCTGGATGCCTTGTGAGACCTCTCAGAGACAGAACTTAACCTTGAATTGTCAGTTACTAGAGCATTCTGTCTCTGCCAATCACTGTTTGGCCTGCTCATCATGACCCCTGGCAGAAGCCCTGCCAGATCTCAAATCCTAGATTCCACTCTGACTGCATCTTCTAAATGTTCAGCTCACTGGTCTAGTTCCTCCAGATCACTATTGTACAAACCCATTCAATCAGGGTTTGAGAGCGAGCCTGGAGTCTGAGGACTCCTGATGGGTTCTTCTTTGGTTCTTGTCTTTGGAGAGGAAAGAAATTAATGTTGAGATCAAAGTTATAGAAAAACAAGAGATTTATTGACGGACAAGAGGAAGGACAGGAAAACTCTCTGAGTAGAGGGGAGTCTTGAGCAAGTGGCCACTGAGGTGGTGAGAAGCAGGTGCATATGTGTGCAGAGAGGGCAAGGGGTGGGCATTTGACTGTTGGGTATCTTCAAGTTGTATCTCTTGCTGATTGGCTGGCCTGTGGGGTCTCCTAGGCTACTGAGGCCTACTGAGTTTTTCACTTTATCCATGCTACCTTTCTGAAACCAGCTTTGGTTCATTGTGTTATTAGGTTGATGTTCTGAACAGTTCGTTTTTCAATGAAATGGGGAGGGGGGGAGGTTGGTGAGGGGTGTTGTTCCTGATATACAATTTTTTCGTAATCAGACTCATGAATGGGGTACCCTGTTCCTAACTGATTAGCTATACCTATTTCTTAACTTCCTCCTTCACCATCTTGCATACTAATCATGCCTGGTGCCTGGACTCTCCACACTCACTGCCTGGTCTCTCCCTCCTGAAACCCTGTTCATTTCCAGGGGTGTTTGTTAAGCCAATCTTAGAGAACACAGTAAACCCCAGTCCTCTGGGTCTGTGTCCTTGTCCCTGTAAACCCACCTCCATTTGGTGTGCTCTCCCATGCTATTCTGTAGACATGGGGTGCCTCCCTGATCTCAAATCCTCCCTGAGATTATTTTCTACTTTCTCCTCAAACTTCCAAATCTTCACTTTTGGCTTTGCTGAGTCATTGATGAAATGATAGGGAAATATTCATCACCGTTTCCCAAACCTGCCAAACTACCCCCCTTCTCCAGAAGTTTCTGTAGCTAGCTAGCTATGCCCATAAGCCACCCGACACTCTATCCTCTGATCACTGCTCAAGGACAAAGCCCCAAGTCCCTTCTCTCTCCTACAGTCTCAGTTTCCCTGTGGTTTGGACCATTTTCCTCAATGTACACATATGTTGTTATTTCTTTCAATTGTATAAAAAAAACCTTTTTCCATATTTTCCTCTGTCCATTTCTTTTTTTTTTTAAGCAAATCATTTTCTTCTTTTTACAGTTTTGTTGAGGTCTAATTCACCCAAACTGCACATAATTAGTGTCTATAATTTGATGAGATTGGGCTCATGCTTATCCCTGTGATACCATAGTTTATAATCATTAGGATGTAATATTATATGATTTTTGATACTCTTTGTGTCCATGATAATAATCACAAAACAGCATAAGATAAACGATTAGTAAATTTACTGGTTTCTGAGTCATTGAACTTCATTTATTGACCAGCAGAGGGTGCTACTGATCCACATTTTCACTTCTGTCTGCAAAAGTGTTTTGAATTTAGGGGCAGGTTTTGATACTGTAAATGATGTTTTCTTACCTACATACATTTTATGGTAATGAATCAGTCACCAAAACATAATGACTTCAGTATTAAAAATCTGTTACTTTTTTAAATTCATTTTTAAATATAATTGATAATATTGATAATTGATAAAACTGATAATTTCATAATGTACTTGAACACAATATAAAAATATACAGAAATAAATCTCTATCCCTGTTTCTTGGTCCATGAATTTCCCTTCCCAAAGTTATCATTATCACCATATTCTTCTATATTTATGAGCACTTGTGTTTTGTCTTATGCTTACACTGTGTGCTTTTTAAAACTGTTTATAATTTGACATATAATTTTGGAGTCCTATATCAATAATAATAAAATCACTTTCGTTTATTATTATTATTATTATTCTTTTTGAGACTAGGTCTCGCTATTTGCCCAGGGTAGTCTCGAACCTGCAAACTCAAGCGATCCAAGCACTTGGACTACAGGTGTGCACCAACATGCCTGGCTCACTTTCCTTTAAATAACAGTATTTTGTTTCAACATGTGATGAACTGCAATTTTTACAACTATCTCCCATAAAGGGACTCGGAGGATGCCTTCATTATTTTGGCATTCCAACTAATGTTCTGGTAAATATATATTTACTTTTATCTTTGAAAATATGTGCAAGTATTCTATAGGGTAAATTTCCAGAGAAAAATACATCTGAAACTTCTGGGTCACCTAAAAATAGAGAGGGTAGATTTCTGTTTCCCTCTACCCTCAAATAAATTGTAAATGTGTTTAACCATAAAAGCACTAGAAAAAAAAAAAAAACCTGGAAGAATGTGTTTATGCTTTTGGAGCTACAAAGGCCTTTATCACACTAACACAACCTCAAAAATCATAGATTGTGCTTTGACTATAAAGATCTGTGTGGCAAAAACATCATTAATTAAAACTAGAAATGACAAATTATAAAAATGCATTAGTAACAGATGATAAAGGGCAAAATTCCATAATCTACAGTTTTTATAAGTTGATAAAATCAAGCCACCTGTTAAAAAATAACCAAAGAACACAGACAACCAGCACATAGAAATGGAAACACAAATGACTTTGTACACACGAAACCATATTCACGCTGAGAGAAATGCAAATCTGAAGGATGAGAGGTTGAGTTCACCTATCAGATTGGCAAAGAGCAAGGCACTGTGTTCATGGGGGTGTGGGGAGCCCAAGGGTTCGCTCAGTTATCACCTAGATGATAGGTTGATACCACAACCTCTGTGGAAACAATGTGGCAATCGGTTGATTAAAATTTTCGGAAAGTTTGGAGGGTTTATTTTTCCCCTTCTAGTCAAATCTTTGAATTAGCTGCACATACTTAACCAAAAGGAAAGGGGCACCGAATGTGAGAGCAAACACCCCTTTGGGGAGTCATGTGGATGACAGTGGGCTTGGGCTATGGAAATGAACTTGAATGACCCAAAGAATCTCTATTGACACTCGGTCAGGGCCCCTTAGCAAACAGAGGACCCATTTACTTTTAGGGGATGCTGAAAAGAATTTTGTGCATGAAGGTTGGGCAGGAGAAGGGGAGTCACCTTAGGAGACCACTATTATCCCATCAAGGGGAGGGAGGTCCAGGTATAGGTGAGGACTATCCCATCAGTGGGATCTGAATAAATATCTCAGGCTCTTTCCCCTCCTGTCAATCATTCCTCTGTTGGCACCTCCTTCTGGCCAAGGTCAATGGAAAATCAGAGGGCCGGGCAGCCAGATTGTTGCTGTCAATAGATAGGTCAGTCTCCTGGGACACAGAGCAAGGACAGGTAGATCTGGATCGGGAAGGGTGGCAGGTGAGTCTCATCCCTATCATGGTAATATCTCCAGGGCTTGCTTCATTTGCACCTCCCTTTGAAATCACTGCCAAATTTTCTTTCAAAGTATTCACTTCTGTGTTAGTCCTTTTTCAGAATAGAACCCACTGATCACTAAAATCCCTAATCCTTTTCTTTCAGACAGTGTCTTCTTAAAGATTGTTTATTAAAGCTTACTGCTAAGGATGACACTAAAGACAGATACTTAACCTATCAGGGCACTTTGGAATATATTATCAGAAATAAGAAAGATAAGAAAAAGTGTGAGATGTGAGGGGGAAAAGTGTGTGTTCTGTTTAGCCAGACCCACACTGAGGGAGATTCCTTTGAGTTCCTGGGTTTCACCAGGGACTGATTCTGAAATTCAAAGCTACTGATTGAGGCCTAACAACATTAATGATTGGGCTAAGAGAGAGAGAATATTATTGAAATTTACTTATTTTTTTTAACTTATTTACAAGTTGACATTTAATTTCTTTGACAATCTCATTTTGAAGACTGGTTAGTTAGCATCCCTGGGAGATTCTGTGATGACAACATGGCAGACCGTGACTCCTAAGCCTAGCAATATCAGGTCCTGGTGGGCCCATGTGCCATAAAGGGAAGTGGCTGGCAATAAAGTAGTATGTATCAATTCTGCCATAGCCTTTCCCCCAACCCCAAGCTTCACTTGGGTTTCTTTATGTAAAGTCTGTATGTGACCTCTTTGTATTCTCTCTGCTGTTAACAAAACACATGCTTGGTATTGAAAAGGTATTTTGGGGGGATACTGCCCATTTTTGACTTCCTTGGGGCTCCCAGAGTGTGTTTTCCAGGGGCAGAGCCCCTCCCCAATGTGGTGTTCTGCTAGAATCAGCACTGGGCAGACAGTAAATGATGCAAGAAGATCATTTAGTTCACTGCAACTCCATTGAGATTTATTGTCCTTTCACTGCTCTAGAAACATCAGGTGTGGTACAGTCATGTGGAGCGGGAAGTAAGAGTGTCATTTGCCAGACAGGCGATATGGTCTAGTGGGTTCCAAATTTGAATGTTATTTCTGGCTCTGCCACCAGCTTCCTTTCTGACTAAGGAGGGAAATCTCTCTGGGTGTTGCTGGTTTCGGTATCTGTGGATTGATAAGAAGCACATGGATGGACGGATATTGGAAGAGTTTATTTCACAGGGAAATCAAACAGAGCAGGTTGAATGAGAGGAAGGGGTTAACTGGACATGTTCTAATCATTGCTTTAAGAGGACACGGAATATCTGAATAAAGTAAAAGAGATTCACCAAGTGGGCCAGAGGGGTCTCTCACTTAAGTCCTATTGCCAGCCCAGGAGGTCAGTCATAGTTGATGTCATTTTGCAGATGAAGAAAAAAGGTTCAAATTTGCCAGAGCGCTAGTAAGTGGCCTAGCTGGGATTTGAACTCAGGTGATTTCATTTCAACTCTTATTTTTTCGTGTGTGTTTATTGAAGCAACATTGGATTTACAATATTGTATATGATTTAGTGGTACAGGTTCACAGTTCTTCAGATATATGTGACCACAGCTTGCCCATCAATGAAATGATCCTCCACCGCCGTCCCTGGGGTTCCCTTCCCCTTTATTTTCACCCTCAGCCTCTCATGACCTCAATTCTGCGGTCAGATTTCAAGGATTTTTGTTTGTTCTTGGCCATTGTTTTGTTTCTTTATATTCCACCTGTAAGTGAAGTCATCTAGTGCTTAAATTTCTCTAGCTGAGTTATTTCAGCATCATCCCCAGAACCCTGACTCTCAATGATGACACTCTCTCTTTCTCACCTGGTGCTAGAAATGAACCACAGGAAGAACAGTTATAAAAATCGAGATATTTCAAAAATAGATTTTCAAGCACCATAGGTAGAAAGGGGTGCTGCGGGAGGCAGAAATAGAGAAGTGGGTAAGCACTTATGGTAAAGGCTCTGAGGTGCGTGACTCAGGGCCCCTGTGGCCTGGCAGAAGATCCCTGTGTCATGAGCAAAGCTACCTCTTAGAGATCAGCATAGTCTAGGCATGATGCTTCAGGTGGTATGTTTTTTCATCACTAGAAGTCCAATGCGCTACCCATTGCACCACAGAGCCACCTTAGGTGGTATATTTTTAAAGCCTGGTCTTGACAGGTTTTCTTTTGCTTTGTTCTTGAGATGTTTATCCTAGGTGAACATCATCTACCTTGATGGGAAATGGCAGGATGGAAGATCTGATTCATTCTGAATCTGTCTATCTCCTGCTTATCCCAATTTAGATATTTTTTTTTCACTACTTCACATCTTTCCCACCTTTCTCTGTATTCTATCACATTGTTTACCCAGTGCTGCCATAACATCGAACTTAGTTTATTGTTTGTTAGTTCCCATCAGCTGTTTACCGCATTGTGTCTGGGTCTCTCCCACATCACAGGTTCACCCAAGGTCCAGTTCATCTGGAACATTTTATTATTTAAAGCCCAGCCATGTCCTATCTCCTTTATAAACTTCTCAACCTGAGCTCAACCTGTCCTGACCTTCTCCTCAAGTAGTACTCATATTCTTCTTTGCTTAGTTTTTATACTTTTCATAATTTATGAACTTACTGTGTCTCCTAAACCAAATCTGGGCCCAGGAAAGACAGGTAGCACCTGGCTACATTTTTAGAAAACATGTGGCTCTTGGCCAAGTAGAAACAAAAAAAAATGTCACTTGCACAGTGACTTCCCACTTCCCTGAGGAGGGTGTACCCCACTGTACTTACTGCAAGGAGAGGCGCCAACATGGCAGCCACACACCCAGTGTGAGCAAAGTCCCGTGTCTCTCCTCAGACTCATACTCTCAAGATCATCACGAGAACCAAAGGCAGGTGCATCTCCTCAGTGGGGGATTTTCTCCAGTCTTTACCTCTCACCTCACCCCATGCCCTTGTAGGCATAATCTCCACTCACATCACCTGGCCCTGCAGGGCCCTGCCCTCCCGCCCTGCGCTCCTGCCCCGACTTCCGAAGATGGCTCTTGGACCACTAGGAAAGTGAGGTGAAAACAGGCGGTGAGTGTCCCCAAGTCCTGTAAAAAAAGCTGCACAAGATAGTAAGTATGGGCCGACACTGGCCTTTAGGTCTAAGATCCAGAAGGTCCTGCCAGAAACCGAAAAGCAAAGCTAGATGTAGCCTCTCTGTGATCTCCTCTCTCTGACCCTGAACTCGGTGACCTGGTGGTAAATGAGATAGACCTACTGTGTTAGTCTGTGTTGGGATTCCCACAGAAATCATTGAGAACTTGTAACAAACTTAGGGAAAAAATCCAAGACACTGAAAAAACCCCAGACACTGAGTTCTCATCTTTTCCCCTTGGGGTCCTGAGCCCCAAAACATTGTGTTCTCCACTGGCAAGTTCTATAATTGTTTGCAGGGAGGCTTAGGGATACTTAAGGTCCTGAATTATCATTTTTGTGATTGTTTATTTTTAATGAGTTTCAGTGGAAAGGGGTTATGTGGTTTTGTGCCCCTGAGTTCCTGAGGTTAGAAATGTATCTTGGAGTTTGTTCTGCTCATCTGTGAGGAGACCATACTTCCTACAAGGAGAAGTGAAACAGAAGAACAGTCAGCTTTCAGCAGCATGTGTGTGGCTGTGCTATTTCAGGAATTGTTTCTCTGTGAGATGTTTATAATAATCTTGGTGTGACCCAGCTCAGAAGCCTAATATAACAAGGTTAAGAGGGTGGTGGGAGGAGGGGCTTAATTTGATACCAGCTTGCATTTATTAGTAATCAAAAAGGTTTGCACATGACAGAGTTGCTGAATGCTTACTAAATCTGGGACTTGTGGTTTGCAAATCATTGTGATGAACAGCTGTTATCATCCTAGATAGGGCAGGAAAAAGTAAGTGTTATTATTTTATCACATTTGATATTAGTCACAAAGACACTAAAAACAGTGGAACTTGGTAAATAGAAACTTTACAGGTTGAGTAGAAAGCCGTTTTCTATCCTCCCACAGGGCTCACTAAGGGTGACTTCCCCTGGGAACATCCTCTTAGGTTTCGATGAGGAGCTTACTGGCATCTCATTGTAAGGGAAGGGTTCAGTGAACGGAGCCCCCTTTTTATATATAGTCTTATACATGTGTATATTTATTTATGTGTGTGTATATATATTAATATATATATATTCATGAGTGCCTTGATTAAACCCCCAACTAGGACTCACTTAAGTGAGTCTTAAAAGACTGACCTGTACTTCATAAGCTTTGAATTGCTGTTAAATAGGCCAGTCTCTCCCGAAGACAGAGAAGTGAATCAAGAAGGTGTGGTATATACACACAGTGGAATACTACTCTGCTATAAAGAAGATGAACTCTTGATTTCTGTAGCAACGTGGATAGAGCTGGAGAGGGTTATGCTAGCAAAACAAATGAGAAAAGAAAGACAAATACCAGATCGTGTCTCCTATAAGTGAAATGTAGAGAAACCAGACAGAGGATCAGGGAAAAACCAAATCAAGAACTAACTCTAGAAAGCTGAGTGTAGAACTAGGCTACTAGAAGGGGATGGAAAAAAGGAGGGTGAGAGTAAGGAGATAAGGGAGCACAATGGACTATGACAGTGGACTGTGGGTGTGTTGGTCATGCATGTGGTATGGTAACATCTGAGGAAGGAAGATCTTATACTTCTAAAACACAGACAATAGAATCAAACTTACCTCAACAAGAAATAAAATAGGTCAATATGATTGAGAGTTTGAAAGTTCGATGCTCAAGAAACAACTAAACAGGAGGAAATGTAAACAGTCAATAAAGAAAACATGGTAATATTGCCAACATAATCCCTCTTGAGTCAGAGCTTGATTCATATGCCTTTTTTTTTTTTTTTTTTTTTTTTT
>PVHY01028737.1:0-14935 GCA_004024945.1 Uropsilus gracilis | reverse complement strand
GCTGCGCGCTCCCGGGAGCCGGCGGGGGCCGGGAACAGGTGATCCCAGCGGGAACCCGGAGCCCTACCGAGTTGGCCGGGTGGGCGCCCCCACTCCCGGGCGCAGCGGCAGTCGCCCCGCCGCGGCTCGTCGCGGCTCCGAACCCGGGGCTCGGGCATCGCTCCGCTCCCGGGGGCCCGGGAAGCCCCTGGCCCCGCGGGCTCCGAAGTGCCCGCGCCCGCTCCCCGGCGCCCGCCCCGCCGCGGAGCAAAGTTGTGGACGTGTCCGACCGCCGAGCCCCGGCGCCGTCGCCACCCGGCCGGGGCGGCGCGCTCCTGGAGCAGCGCTGACACGCCAGCCCCGCCGCCGCCTCGCCCCCGAAGCCGGCCCCTTCTGGCAAGCGCTTGCGAGGCTGAAACTTTGGGCCGAGGGGCCGAGGGCGGCGCGGCGCGGGGGCCGAGGCCTGCGGGCGCCCCTCCGCGCCCACAGCCGGGCGCCGCGGACGGCATGTGACGGCCCCGGCGGCGGCCGCAGCGCGCGAAGGCGCGGGCCCGGCGGCTCCGGCCGCGGCAGGAGGGGCTGCGCGGCGGCCGCGGGGAAGCTGCGGCGCGCGGCCGGTCGTTGCGGGCCCGGGCCCCGAGCCGTGCCGCTGGGCTCGCCCGGGCCCCGCCGAGGCCGCGGCGGCCCCGCCGAGGCGCGGGAAGACTCGCCCCAAACTCCCTGAACTTCGGGGGCCGTCCCCGAAGCGGCGAAACTCTCAGGGACCCCCCACCCCGGGCGGCGCCCCTCGACGACCTCTCCACGCCGAGCCCCTCCCGCTAACAACTGCCTGGACCCCGGGGGGCTCGGGGGCCCGACCGGAGCGGACCGTGCCCAGCCCGGTGCCTGGCCACGATGCTCATGAGGAAAGTGCCCGGTTTCGCGCCGGCCTCCCCGTGGGGGCTGCGGCTGCCGCAGAAGTTCCTTTTCCTCCTGTTTCTCTCGGGGCTCATCACCCTGTGCTTCGGGGCCCTCTTCCTGCTGCCTAACTCCTCTCGCCTTAAGCGCCTCTTCCTGGCCCCCCGGATCCGCCCGCCCGGCCTGGAGGTAGTGGCCGAAGTCGCCGGTCACCCCCTGGTCCGCGAGCAGGAGTCGCCCCCCAACCCGGCCCCCGCCGCCCCAGCTCCGGGTGAGGATGACCCCAGCGGCCAGGTCAGCGCCCGCCGCAGGAAAGGGTGGCTGCGGCGCACCCAGCCCACCCGGCCCCGGGAGGAGGTCACGGTGGTCCGGAGCAGCAGCAGCGTGGCGGCCCTCGGGCCCCAGGAGGGGACCATCCCGTTCAGCTTCGATTTCAAGGGGTTCCGGAGCCGCCTCCGCCACCCGGTCCTGGGAACTAGGATTGACGAGAGCAAAGAGCCCCAGAGCCTAGTTCGAACCCAGCGGGAGAAGATCAAGGAGGTAAGGACGCTTCAGGCCCGGGAGAAAAGACTCCTTTGTGCCGTCTACCCATCGCCAGTCCTGGCCCTTCCTCCGCCCGCCCTTCAGGCACACTCTGAAGTCCTCTGTGCTCCCAAATTTCCCACCTTCACTGCACCATCCAGCATTCCCACAGCTGGTTCCCATTAGTCATTCCATCCTGACAGATGACCGCTGGACCCCTGGGCCAGCTCCCCACTCCCCACTGTGGGTTTCCAGTCCAGTCTCCAGCCCAGGTGGCTTCCGTTCTCCTTGTGGAGTTGCTGGTGAGCGAGGAGTTCAGGTTCATTGCTGGACATCCTCAGAGTCAAGGGCCACATTCCTTCCTGCTGTGTGTCCTACACTCCTAACTGTCCCCAAACCTTTATAGAATCTGCTACCTGGAAGTCCCAGGCTTGGGGTGTATTTGACGTCCTGCAAGTATTTTGTAATTTAAGCAGCACCTACAAACCAGAGGGTGTTGGTGCATTTTTGTGTTGAGCTTTGGAACCATTGTATATAATCGCATGTGATGCAGAAAGGAAAGATCAGTAAGACCGTGGTAATGTTACCCGAGCGAGCGCCGAGGTTACTGACTTAAAGAAGCAGGTCTTGGACCTGTTCCCTGTGGGGACTGTACCAGAGCGGGCTTTGAAAGGCTCACTTTAAGTCTGAAGCTTAGTTTAAGAAACCAAAGCTAGTGCAACCTTGCCAAAGCTTGAAGACGCTTGTCAGACCAGCCCTGGTAACTAGATAGCTCCCCACTGTCAGAGCTGCCTGCCCCTGGTTTCTGCCCAGCAATGCAGAGGGGGCTGCAGTGACACCCCCAGACCACGAGGGGGCTGCGGGCCAGCAGTGGGCCAGGGTCTCCTTCCTAGAAAGGAGAGAATGCTTTGGGTTCCCGCTGCTTCCGTCTGGATTGCCTGGTTTGCTGCAAAGGAGCCAGTCGGTCTGTCCTGATTTCCAGGGGGAACAGCAGCAAGGGTCAGGTCCTGCCCTGCCGAGACCTCCTCAGAGCCTCGTAGGGCTTGGCTGTTCCCTCTCTGTCCAGATCGTCCTTCCTCCCAACACTCAGGTCTCCCCCACTTCTTCCCTCTGCTGTTATTCAGCTCTTCTACACTAAACCCTGTTCGGAGACTGTCTTCACTTAGCGATTTCAGGACTCTTGGCGAGGTGGATTGGAAACACAAAACTGGGTCCTCTGTGCGTGTGTGTATGCGTGCACATGTGTGCACATACGTGTGCTCTCAGTTTCCAAGTTCCTGCTGAAATCTCCAAGGTTCACTGGACCTTGCAGGAGCTAAGGAGGGAGCATATTTTTCCCCACTTTTGCTTAAGGAACTCTTGTTGAGCACTCACCCATCCCCCTACAGCTCCCTTTCTCAGAGCTGTCCCGCAACACATTAGACTTCTGCCTTCCACCCTTCCTCAGAGGGCAGGAACTCTCAGCAGAATTACATACCAACTGCATGCATGCATTGTTCAGAGGGTTTCCAAAGCCCCATTAGATTTTCGAAAGGACCTCCCCAGAGAGTGAGCATTAATTAACCCTGCTCCTCTTCAAAAGAAGGGCTTCCTGCCTTCACAGAGGGGTAAGGCCATTTCTGAAAGCCTGGGCTTGGGAGTCCTGCTAGGAAGGGTGGGCTGGCTCATGGGCAACCTGGTTTTGTCCCTCGAGACAAAGACAACTTGCCTTGCCAGCAGAGGTCGTGAGTGGAGACTGGCTGCAGTGGCTGGGGGCTCGTGGGAGGTACGCAGACTGCTTTGCAGGTGGGTGTGACATGATGGGCGCTGATCCTTGCTCATTGTAACTAGACTGTTTGCATACACATGTAGTTGATAGTCTTACTGTCTTGAAGGCCTTAAACTCAGAAGGGAGCGTGCTGGATTATAGACTCTATTCTATTTAGAAACCTTTTGTCTCTTTGGACTTCTTAAGTGTGATCCCTATACCCCTCACCACCGCCCCCAAAAGAAAACTCCACACACAACACAATGAGAACACGTGGGGCTGAGCTTCTTGGCTTAGTGTTAACACCTAATTCCTGGTGTCACACGAGTAAGGGATGCCATGCCCATGACTTCAGCTGGGCATATCTTGGTTGCCTTGTCATTTACGTTTCCGTATGTGCCATGCCCAGGGTAGCTCATTTTAGAAAAGTGCCTGTTTCCATAAAAGGGAGAGTTGCTTTCCTCTCTGGCTTGTTTGTTTCCAGACCTGGATTGATTAGACCCCAGGAGCAGAGGGGGAATGAATATCAGATAGACAGACGCTGATCTTATTAGATGAGGTTTTTAAAGTGAAAGTCAATACCAAGAGGGAGTCAGAGGCGGTGATGAATGAAACTGAATGAAACCTGGATGCGAGGGCTCTGGATGGATGAAGTGTATTTATAAACACCTGAGTCTGCAGGATGGATGTGGGCACGAGCTCTCTGCTAAGATGGTTTGGCGCTACATGGTTTGGTGTCCATGTAGGAAACAGTGGACACTAGAACCAACAATTCTTGCTTCAAATTTCTGGAACCTGGGAGGAGGTAATGTGGTGGAAAGGAGAGGCCCAGAGGATGTGGGTTCGAGCCTCAGCTCAACGTCAGCTGTTTGACTTTGGCAAGCTACCTCCTCTCCTTCCTGGACCTGGTCTGTCCCTCTACAGGCTGGACAGTAGGCGGGGGAATCGGCTGCTCACATGTCCTCTTGCTTCTAGCCCTGGCTCCCAAGTGGATGTCCAGTCTGATTAGGGACTCCCTGGCAGCTGGGCTTTGCCCGGTTCAGTTTCCAACATGCTGTAATTCCACATAGGAGGGGAATATGGGTGCTATTGACCATAATGGTGGCGTTCACCCTCACATCACGAGCACCAAGCCAAGAGTTGATGCACATTCATTTCACCGGTTAGGTTAATTATTGCTATTGCCCACACTGAACTTTCCGGATGGAACGTAACAGTGACAGAACCATCAGGGAGAAGAAAGGCATTGACGAGAATGCAAAAGGCCTTAACAACAGCCTTCCCTTTTAGACCTTATTATAACATAGGAAGTTATTGGTATGAGTACTACAGGGAACCTTGGCCAGTTAGGTTTATTGTGGATTTCAGTTTAGTAGATTTTCCTCACTCATGACAAGAGCTGAGAGTGAGGATTACATCCTAATAAAAGGGTTCACTCTCTCCTGGCTCCTGATGATGATGGTTGTTTGCTGAGCTGGGGGTAGGGGAGGGGTTGGCTGTCCTTTCTAGTGAAGGGGGGCTTTTGCTGATAGGACTCAGGCAGTCTGGGTGGGGCCGTGAAATCACAGTAGAAGATTGGGCTTCCTCTAGCCCATGGAAAGAAGCTGTGTTGACTTCACCCCAACTTCCCTGCCCCTCGAGCCCATAATCCTTGTTATGTGGCAGTCCTGGCGGTCGTGTGTTTCCCCCCACCCCTTCTAGTCCTAGCCACACCTCTAACTTCCACCTTGGGGAAATTCCTGTTTAACAGTAGGTCTCCGTTGTCACGGAGACTGGCTTTGAGGGCACCTTTCCTTCTCTCCCACCTGTTTATTGTCTTGCTTCTGGGTCTGCCTGAGCACCTGGGACCAGCAACCTGAGCAAGTGAGTGGCATAAACACCTAGACTCATAAGGCTGGGTCTTCTTCCTGAGGGTACCTGGGATTTAAGCGTCTAGCATAGGGGCTTAGTGAGATTTGGGGCCTCAACGGCCCCATGACCCAGGAGAGGTCTTTTAGAAGTTGCAGTAGTTTTCCAAGTGCAAATCTAACTTGGAGGGAGTGGGGAGGTGGCACCCATGAGTAAAATTGCTCATGCCTGGCTAGCACGAGGCATCTGGGGGGATGTCTGAGTCACCCCAGGGTCCCTGTGGCTTGGCCGGGAGAGCCCCCACTCTGGCCCTCCATGCGTGCTACATGAAGTCTCCAGGATATCACTAGTTATGATGTGTGACTACGCCTGAGTAAGTCATCTTGGCAAATGATCTTAGTTCCCCATTAATGGGCTGGTTCGTTAGTCATGTGTGGTTTCTCTGTAGCTCTGATTTATCTTCGCTAGAGCCAGGGACAGGTAGGAAAATTAAAAGGCTTTCTGTTCTTTGTAGCATGTGAATCTGAGCTGGTGAGGTGTTCAGGATAATTAATATTAGGAACACCTCCGATTTAAATAGCTTTCCCTGAAGCACTCTGTTTAAGTCGCAAATCCATTGAAGAGCTTTTCCCCCCACCCTTCAACCTGCCACAGGAGACCCCCCTCCCCGCCACATCCTAAGCCCCACTGTACCTTATCCTAAGATCTGAATACTGCCAATGAACTGAGTCCAGCTCAGAACTTGTCCCCCACAAGTTGGGGGGGGAGGGAGGGAGCGGATAAGACCTGAGCTGGATGGGTCTCTCCGCTTCCACTTTGAGTTGCTTCAGCATTTTGGGTACAGACATTGCAATTGGTTCTCAAGCTTCATATTCTTCACTCTGCCCTCAGTCTAGAAGCTACTCGTACAGTGACTTTTAAAAGTCAGCTGGTTTATTTCACAGCATAGTTAGCAAGGGGGTAAGAATATAGATTCCCCGGTGGTTTTCAGAGTGACTGATTTACATCTGAACTCAAGAAATGCCTTTTCTCTAGCTTTCCCCGAAGACGGATCCATGACTCCACCAAAAAATAAATATCGTGATATATATCAGGCATTCTTTGCTCAAAGGAACTTACATCTTTTCTCTTATTGAACAAAATAAATCAGGCTCACAGGTCGGAAAGCTATGCAAGGAAGCTGTTTTGCAATCTCGGTGGACACCCAGGCCTGCAGGGCCTGCCTCTGGCTGGGGACAGCGTCCCCTACCCTAAGTGGGGTCTGCATTCAGGGAGACCAGGGGAAGTCTTTCCCTGATGTCATCATTTGCTTTCATCAGCCAGGCCAGGGTAGCCTTGGCCTGGGTGGCATTCGGGAGAAGAGTTGCCTGATGAGTCTTTATGACATGACTCTAAAAGAAGGGTCATTAACCAGTCCCAAGGACTGCAAATCATAACAGAAACAACCGTCAGACTCTATGATTAAAAAAAAATAGGGTTACTGGAAGGGGAAGAGGGGAGAAGGTAGGCAGGGGGCAGGAGGGCAGGGTGGAGGACATCCGCCTGATGGTGGGCACACAGAGAGGAAGATGCACCCCCCAAAAAACGTACATCGTCTTGTAAATCAGTGAAATTTTATTAAGTAAACAGAGAAAAAGAAATGAATAGCAGGGTCGTGTATGGGGCAGGGATGAGATCTTGAATCGAAGGTCTTGTTTCATCCTTTGCACCTGCCCTCTGCGGAAAGCCTGTACATTCCAGCAGTGGGCTCTGGCTTCTGATTTTCCACTGCCTCAAGGCCAACCTTCTGCAAAAGTGCTTGCGCAAGTTGGGGAAAAGAAACAACCTTTCTTAGCTCTTCTCAGCTCAGATGATGGTAAAAAACCAAACTGGAGACTCTTCAAAGAATTCTGAGGACTCAGTGACCTCAGCGCCCCTCCCCCCCACCTCCACTCCTCCACCCCTCCACTCTGGGACTGCTCAGAGCTGGGCAAGCATAGTTGTGGCTCTCTTTACTGCAGAATAAGCTTGCTCTTGATTTTTCTAATTTATTATGAAATTTACATCTACTTTGGTCTGTAGTTTTGAGGGAGACTGGTCTATAGTTTTCTTATAAGGTCTCTGATAATGTGTTTGGTACCGCACTGTCGGCCGCATGAAATAACTCAGTGATGTTCTAATTGCTGAAAAAGTTTATGGAATGATAATATCTTTCTTACATGTTTGATAGAATGCATCACTAAAGCCAACTAAGCTTAGAGAGAGGGGTGTGTGTGTGTGTGTTGTGTTTTAAATCAGTTATTCTAACAGTATAAAGTTATTCAGTTTATACAGTTACTTGAACAGATTAAGGGCTATTCAAAATATCTATTTCTTGTGTAAGGTTTGTCAACTTTGCCTGATTTAGTCTATTCCAGATAAGGTGTGGGATTCATTCTTATTTTCTTTGGCATGTTTGTCGGCTCTGCAGTGCTGTACCCTCTCTCACTCCTCATACTGGTAGTATTTTCATGTTTAAAAATTGTTTAGTTGGCAGTTTATCAGTTTCTCTTTTCTAAGACCCAACTTTTGAGCTTTTTGTAACACCCACACATATTCCAAGTTTTATTGATTTTCAAGTTGTTTGCTTCTTCCTCCTGCTGATCCTGGCCTTCATTCTCTCTCTTCTGCCTTTACTGTAGTTCAACAGTCTGCCTACTTCCACTTATCTTCTGATCTTCATTCTGTTGTTGTCATAAAATCTGCGTCTGCATGTGTTCTAAACCTCTTAATCCATTGGTATTATTTTTGCTTTAAGCAATTTTCTAGAAAAAATTAATAAGCAAGAGACAGTCTTCTTACTCACCCAAATACTTATCATTATCGTCTTCATTCCTTCATACCTGTCTGAATTTCTGTCTAGTATTATTTTTCCTTCAGCCTGAAAAACAAACTCCTTTTAACATTTCTTGTCGTGTAGGTCTGCTGGTAAAAAAATTCTTTACCTGAGAGGGGCTCTCTTTTGCCTTCAGTTAAAAGGGCTATTATTGGGGGAATAGAGAAAGTTGTTTTTTTGTTTTGTTTTTCCTTTCTTTATAGGAAAACCCCATTGTCTTGTGGGTTGCATTTTTTAAATGAGAGGCTGGAGTATATCCCTCTGTACAATGTCATTCCTCTTTCTTTGGATACTGTTAAATTTTTTTTCAATAGTTTTCAACAGTTCTAGTTTTAGTTTTCATTAGTTTGAGCTTGTTGTACCTGGAGGGGCTTGTTGTTAATTTTGCTTGGGGCTCGTTAAGCTTCTTGTGTCTGAGGGTTGATTTTTTTTTTTTGGTCAAGTTTAAGAAAAATTTGACCCCTATTTCCTCAGTATTTTTTCTGCCCTGATCTCTCTCCTCTTTCTTTCAGATACCAGTTATATATGCAGTAAATTGCTTAGTGTTTTCTAAGTGGTTACTGAGTCTCTATTCCTTTTCTCTTCAATCTCTTTGTCTCAGCATGTTGTTATGGTTAATTTGTATTAACCTATTTTCTAGTTCATCAACCATTTTTCCTGTAGTGTTCAATTTGTCAGTAAATTTATCTGGTAAATTTTTTATTTCAGATTTTTTTTTTTACTTCTAGAATTTCCATTTGAATCTTTCCCTTTTTCAGTTCTTTGATATTTTTGATCCTATCATTCATTGTTTCCATATTTTCCATGAAACCCTAAGGCATGTTTAAATAGCTTTTGGAAAAAAGCCTTTGCTATTTCCAACACCTTTGTTGTTATTGGGTCTGTTCCTAATGGCTGTTTTATCTCCTGGTTAAGGGTCACGTTTTCCTACATCTTCATGCATGTACTTTTGATTAAATTCTATGCTATTTTTGAAAGATACATTTTTGAGATTCTAGATTCTTCTGTTTTTAGACAGCCCTGCCCCCTTTGGCCAGGCTGTTCACTGTCATTTCTTCCAGCTGTCAGGATGTGTACCTCTGGCAGCATTTTTCTCTTCTTCCTGTTTTCCCATTTTCTGTCCTACAGATAGCTGGGAAATCATTCAATCTAGCTTGCAAACATTATATAGAAGTTACAAATAAGCAGACTTTGAGTAGGTCTCTAAAGATCCAATGAAAATATGTCTGTGTGGTTTAGATATTTGAAGATTCATCTGTATTTTTGGTAATTGACATTAAATGCATGAAATATAATCTTACTCTTAGAAGAGCTCCTAATTTCTGGTTGATGTCATCTTAACTTGTGCATTTTTGCTCACCTGTTTTTAAGTGTTAGAAGAAGTATCTGTTGATATCTGTGATGTTCCAACAGCTTCCATTAGTGTGACTTTTCTCTCAGAATTTTTTAACCTGTCAAACTATTTCCTCTGGCCTCCTTACCTTAAGCCTAATGATTTTTTAAAAATTTGTTTTGTAAATCCCCACATTCAAAAAACTGTTCATGTAGGCCAGATTTCTGAATCGTGGATAAGAAGGTAGATAAATACATGATCGAAAGACTTCCAAGTCTTATGCTGAGATCTGATCTCTCTTTATCCAGAAAAACTCAGCATGAAGTGAAATATCTCCATGAAAAAGCTACCTTTAATTTTATTAGTCTCATTTCGGTGGGTGGAGGTGTGTAATAAGTTATAAATCTCCTTTTAAGATTCCCTTCCCACATTTTTACTCCTGTAGTGACCTTTTCAGAGGTTAAACCTAAACTTTGCCAAGTAAATTCTGATCTCCTGGGAAGACATTCTGGCACCTTTTTTTGTTTATCTGTACTTGTTTTCTTGACCTAAATCAGCAAATCTTCCTCCTTTCCAATTCTCCCAGAAGCTATTCTCCATGTCTGTCACATGCCTTACAGAACTCTGGAGTAGTCTTGGTTTTTAATTATAAGAATCAATGGGAAAAGAAGACTTAAGTCTTGCTTTTAGAACTGAGCCTTTTAGAGAACAGCCAATAAAATACAATCCATTTTGCTACTTCAGAGTATAAGGAACCCTTTATAGTAAGAGAAAAGTTCATGTTTTGACAGAAAGATAGCAGCTTAGTTTAGAGACTTTTCTGGTATTTCAGATATAGGCTTTCTTGGGTGTATAGCTATGTAAGGGGCAGAGGCTCCACACTTAGGTTCTCTCAGACTTCATACTGACATTTTCTCAGAGACTCCGCATTGACATTCTCTCAAAGATTCCATACTTATGTTCTCTGAGAGACTCCACACTCATGTTCTCTCAGAATCTTTGATTATCAATCTTTGAGTAACTAAGAATGATAACCAAATGGCGTCAATCCAGAAAGGGTGGAGGAAAACAAACCACACTAGACATTTCCTGTAATTAGGTACTGGATTAGATTAAAGCACAAGATGATTCTCTCTGTACTGAGTGCTCTGAAACTTGGCCCCAGTGGGAAAAGAGTCCCAGTTTGTCAGCCCTGGAATGTGATATCTTCTTGCATGTTAGAAAAGGAGTTTCTGACTTTGGCCTCTGTATCACCCACTGCCTCTTAAGTCCCCAGTGGATGGGCTGGACTGATATCCACCCCCTCATGAACAAATCAGATAAAAAATTCCTTGTGTTGTGATACTCTTAGAGAACACTGTCCTCCCAGTAAGAATTTAGCTGGTCCCCATAATAGCCTGGGTGGCATATGGGGCAGGGGAGTGTCCTTCCGCCTTGTAGCTGAAAGAAGAGAGACCCTAAAGAAGAGAGACCCTCAGTGACCAGCTCCAGGCTCCACCACTTTCAGTTGAGTTGCGCTGACTTACCCTTCTTAAGTTGTTGTTCTTTTTTTGATGCCATCTGAGGGCTCAGGGGTGATAATTTAGAGGAAGAGTTTTCCCTTTGGGATGGAATAAAGTAAAATTGGTAGTGTTGATAGAACATATTCAAGAGAACTGGTTCCATGAATCTTAAGCTAGGGTTTCTAACCTTTATAGAAGTCTGGAATCACCTGAGGGTTTTGTGCAAATACTGGTACTCAACTTCCTGTCCCAGAAATTTGGAGTGAGTATTGAAATTTATCACAACTTCTGGGAGGTTCTACTGTGTGGTCACTTTAGTGAACTAACCACTGATGATTTTCTCTTCAACTACACTCTTCATGGCTATATTTATTTCTGGCTATCTTCCCCTTTTAGCAACTGATGGAAGAAATTGGAAATTTCTATATTTCTTCAGACCTAGTCAATAGTAAGGGGGGGGGTGAGCTGGAGAATAGACACAATTAAAACTGAATTTTCTGGCGTTAAGGGCATCTACTGTTAATAAGGTCAAAAGAAGTCACGGATTTATTAAAACTTTCAGGAAAATGTATTGACTGCATCACCTATCTGTTGAACCTCCATTGTACCCTGCAGGCTCTGTGAGCGGAAGGAAAGGTAAAGATGAGCCTCTGGCTTTAGGGAATTTTATAGTGTCTGACTCACTTCCCACCACATGGGGATGCAGACAAGGAGGGCAGCGCTGGTTAGCTGCATAAATATTTGCCTGTCCAACCTAAATCTTTTTTTTTAGAGAAGCAGGCAGGAGGACATAAACATCTGAAATAAAAATATTTGCCTGCCCAGAAGATTTCCCTCAGGCCTCTGCCCTCCCTCCTGTGGCTGTCTCTGCCGCTCTCCAGTTAAGTGTTGCAGCCTTTCCACGTGGCGCTCTGGGCCTTAAGATCAAGTGACAGGCCCTCAGGAGGAGGAAAATGTGGATGAAGTATAGAGCTGGGTCCACCGCAGAGGGCTGTGATTTCCCATCACCTCCGCCTTGCCAGGAAGTGACATAGCCTGAGAATTGCCGTCTTGGGTGGAGGAGATCAGGTCTCACCTGGCCGCATCTGTGGAAGCTGCAGGCCGTGAGAACCTGCCGTAGATCGGCATTAGTGTCCTCCCCAAGGCTCAGCGACAGACCTCTCAAAAGCCTTGTTTCCAGGCAAAAATCCTTTGAATTCTCAATCTTGGCCAAGTTGCAACCTTCCTTCTGTCTGTCCCAAATATTTCTAACAAACCCTCTGGCCCCCGCGCGTATCAAACAAGTCCTGTTTATCCAGATTTTTTTCATTCCAGCGTTAAGAAGTGGACATTTCGCGGAGGCACCTTTATTGGAGACTCAGACTTCACAGAAGAAATTTCCTTCTGTTGTTCAGTCTTCTATTAAGCCATGCTCGCTCTGAGGCCTCTGGCTGCAGGAAGCAGGGACGAGGCTGGAGCTTGGCAGATGGCTGTGACTGCGGCTTCCTGGAGGCCTGTGTGGGGAGACAATTGTTTGTATATTGGTTTTCGTTTATGTATTGGTTTTATTTTCATCTTCCTGAGGTGCCCAGATGCCGCGGTGATAGATTGGTTGGAAACGACTCACTTGCCAGGGTTCCGTAGGGGACACAGGTTTCCTTTCTCATGTGCAGTGGAGTCTAAAATGGTTAATTAGATGCAGAGGCATTTCTGCATGGTCGTGGCTGCGGCTCCTCCCAGCGGTGGTCGCTCCTTAGGTGGGAGAGGGTCGGGGCTTTTCAGCCCCACCATCTCCCCTGCCCTGGTTTTGTCTTGATGACGTCCTCAGTCCCACCCCCTCTTAGGCACGACTTCCTCCCCACCCCCATTGTTTTGTTCTAGAAACTGCTTTCCAGTGACTGCCAGATATTTGCAGATCTGATTTGGGTAGGAAATGGAGTTGCCAAACAGGTCCAGCCCAGACTTTTTGAAATAAGGCGGTGGAACTGACATGCGGTGAGAGGGGAGTCTGACAGCCGCCCCTTGCCTGCTTTGTTCCAGGTCAACTTTCCCCTCCACTCTGGGGTTTGAACCCCAGGCTGTGCCTTCACTGCTGAGGATTCAAGGACACAGCTTCTGCCTGGGTAGGCTGGGCAGAATGTCAGGGCCTGATAGTGCTGCCAGTCAGGTGCCACAGAGGTGCCCAAGTGGCAAGAGGAGGGCTCGGAGTCACATAACGTGCACTTGGGGGGAGCAATGGCCCTTTAGTGAGTGTGGGTAGTAGTTGCAGAGGGCTTGCTGAAGGCAGGAGGCCCATGAATTGATTGGTCTGGAAGTGCGAGAGTGACATTGGAGTGGCCAAGATTTCTACCTGTAAGAGATGGAGATACCAGTAAGCAGGGACAGTGGGAAATGCTGAACGGGAAAGAGCTGACCTTCGGACATGATGGAAGTGATACACTTGGGCAAGGCAGGTGGTTGGAAATGCGAGTTTGGGACAGACTGGAGCTGTGGGTGGGAGATGCAGGTTTGGCAGTCCCAGGTGCCTGCCAGGGTGGGCAGCAGCCTGGACTAAGCCTCAGGGCTAAGCCTTCAGGAGCCTCAGAGTTTTGAAGATATTTGGAGAAAAGATCAAATCTGGTGACTGAGGGACCGAGAGGGCATGTCCAGCCTCCTCGGTCCTCTTGCCCAGCCCAGCGCTCTGCTCCCTGTTGCCCACTGAGCCCTGGAAGCACCTCAGCCTCCTATGGGCTTGCAGTCCAATGCCCTCCTGCCTCCTGAGGGCCGAGGTGGCTGGGCTCTCCACATGTGCTGGTGTCAGGGATTAGAGTCTGCTTCTCCCCTTTGTTTTTGTGGCATATCTGCTGAGGCGAGCTGGGTGCTCTGAGCTCTAATGTCCTGTGGGAACCCAGCAACCAGCTGGGGAGAGATTGGGAAGGGGCAGGGGTGAAGGGGCAGGGGTTAGGGAAGGGGCAAGGGTGAAGGGGCAGGGGTTAGGGAAGGGGCAAAGGTGAAGGGGCTGGGGTTGGGAAAGGGGTAGGGGTGAAGGGGCAGGAGGTAGAGAAGGGACAAGGGTAAAGGGACAGGAGTTGGAGAAGGGTAAAGGAGCAGGGCTTGGGGAAAGGGCAGGGGTGAAGGGTCAGGGGTTGGGAAAGAGGCAGGGGTGATGGGACAGGGGTGCGTGACCTTTCTACAGGTTCAGCAAGCCCTCCCTGGTCCCAGCAGAGCCCTCCTTTCTGTAAATAGGACCTGAGCACTGGCCACACACTGCAGACCTGCAGGCCAGCTCCTCCATCAGGGAGAGAGGAGGCCGCAGTGGTGGGGGACGGCGCCGTTTCATCTTCATTGCTGTCAAGGAAGGGAAGAGATTGTGGAGTGGCACGGACACATTCTGTCTTCTCCCCGTGACCACAAACTGGTTGTGGCCAAGTAGAACCACCACATTCTTCTCAGCCAGGGGTGGGCCTGCACTGGCCAGGGCCAGACTCCTGAAACCAAGCCCTGGTCACTGCAGGGAGGGGCACTTGCTGAAAGTACTGTCCTAAGGGCTGCCTCACCCCGGCCGCCCTTCCAGGTCTCCCCCTGTTGTCTGAGCTGCAGAAGCCACTCTGCATCCTGACCCAGCTTGGATGGAAGACGCGGCTGGGCTGTGTGGCAGGAAACCCTGGCAGCACGGGAGCCAGGGCATCCTGGTTCCTGTCAGGCTCTTTTGTCCCCTCTGTCTTCCTGAATCATTCTGACATTTCCTGTAGTGGTTTGAGTATCTTGACATCCGAGTCTCAGGT
Source organism: Uropsilus gracilis (assembly GCA_004024945.1). Classification (NCBI taxonomy): domain Eukaryota; kingdom Metazoa; phylum Chordata; class Mammalia; order Eulipotyphla; family Talpidae; genus Uropsilus; species Uropsilus gracilis. The sequence continues at coordinate 510 of PVHY01028737.1, read as the reverse complement.
CCGCTTAGCCCCTGGGGTAATGCGCTAGTCGGTTCTGGGTTCTCACTGAGGAGCTGGGAGTGTGTTTCCTTCTGTCCTGAAGTCACCGTGTTTTCAGCAACAGTCTGAGCTGGGTTGCTTAGCCTCAGAGACATTCCGAAAGCTGAAATGAGCTTCTGTTCCTTCAACCCTGCCACCTCACGGGGTTTATTTATGGTGGCAGAGGCCCTTAGCACACCCAGCAGCTAAACTGAAAAGCGTTCATTTACCAATGCCCCATTGCTAGCAGTGGTGCCTCCTGCCTCCTGCATCAACTGGCCTAGTCAGCACTACCTCTTACGTTCTGGAGCCAGCACTCCCTCTCCACCCTGGCGTTAGCTCTCCTCCCTGCTGATCCAACACGTCCTTCCAGTCCTGGTGCTTTGGAGACGGCAGAATCTCAGTTGAGCAAAGACTGCAGAGGCTGCTGGGTAGCATCATGAAAACCATGGTGACTTCCTTTTAGTCCAGGTTCACTTTAAAAAAAAAAAA
>PVHY01028735.1:0-15073 GCA_004024945.1 Uropsilus gracilis | reverse complement strand
TAGAAGGAATCATCTTAGTGGAAATAAGCCAGAAAGAAAAGAAGTATGGGATAGTCTCACTTATATGAGGTAGTTAAGAAAAACATACAAACAAATGGACAAGAAAAATATAAAGTACTTCATAATCTTTGTAATGTTTAAAGTATTATCTTGTACGAATTCTATATTTACCAGACAAAAACTCAGTCACTTAATGGTACTCATCTCTGACTGGAACTCAACCAGGAAATGTTTATAGGGAACATAACGTGAAGGGGATAATACTGGTAAGTATGATTGGGTGTTACTACTTTGGCTTTGTAGTTTGAGGATGTTGCAGTATAATCTCAATTTTAGCTTCCCTCTTTCCTCCCTTCCCTCCGTATCTACTACTTCTCTCTCCTTCCTCCACTCTTCACTTTCCCTCCCTTTCTTTTCCTTCTTCTATTTCTGCATTTCTTCCACATGCTTTAGTACTTACCATGTACCAGAATAAGATAGGTAATGTCCCTGTCTCCTTGGAACTTTCCTTATAGTGAGTTAGAAAGTAAACTTATCAGAAAATAAAATTAATGAGTACAGACTATTGGTGTTCTGATGAAAATGAGATATATAGAGAGTTATGGGGCTTCCTTTGGGTAAGGTGGTTAGTGAAATCATTCAGTGAAATGTCCCAAAAGATTTCAAGGTTAGCCAGGACTCCTCCTTGAGTAGATAGGATGGGTAACTGCTTATGTGATGAGCTGCTTTTGTGATCTAAATGTGGCATGCAAGAGTTCCGCAACTTCCCAGATATCTTCTTTCTATAACCAAGCAGAGAGCTTTAGTATAACTTAAGGTATAACTATCAATTTCCATATGTTAGTAGCCTCTGTGTATTTATTTAATCATTAGCTCATTACAGACTCATCTTAATCTTAGCACAACTCAATGAAGTGGATACAGTTATTTTATTTTACCATGGAATGAGGCACAGGGGACTTGATTCACACCCACAGATTCTGGCTTTAAATAGGGCTTTATCAGCTCTTTGAAGTTTTCTCTTCATCTCTACTAACTCATATACCATCCACAACCTTCAGTCTCAAAGGTCTTGGTCAATTATGTCTTCAAATTCCTTTAGGGAAATCTCCAGCAATTGCCCTTAAATGCAAAATCCTTGCAATTTCTATATATTCTGTGCTAATTTAAACATGAGCATATAGGACCAAGAGGGAATAATCAAGTCTCCAAATGTGAAACCATGTCTAAGAATCTGCAGATGTTCAAGTACTTGTTACCCATCACAAAAATACATTTTGGTGCAGCTGGAATCTTATGGGCTGAGGGCATGAGTAATGGAAACCTTTCTTTTTAAAGGGGTGATGTTTAGGGAAATTGGTGTTTTGTTTTCCATTTTGGAAATCTGTTCCTATCTGAGTCAGCAGCTACATTATCCTGCCCCATGTGTTCATAATATGTACTTGGAATGGATTTCAGCCTCTGTGTGACATGATGTGCCAGATGTCATATGTTCTGGACTGCAGAAGAGAGGTGCAGAGATTATCTGTGAGGAAGTGACCTTTAACTGTTAGATTTAATTCTGATTTCTTTTGCATCATGGAACCATGTGGAAACCAGTTTGGAAAATCAGGATAACAACTCTCTGGGATCCTTTTAACATAACAGGTCTATAGTACCTGGAAATCATCTATGAAATGTTTTGCAATAATTAATAAAATATGTGGTTCTTATTTTCTGTGAAATAGCATGCTGAAGGCTAAGTAATGCTTTGAATAATAATAGTAATAATAATTATAAAATATCTGCCATATATGAGGGTTTATTTAATGTCAGATAATTTATCGTTTCACATACATTATTTTCTTTGTCCCTATAATGGAACTATGAATTAACATCATTACTAAGTTTATGTTTAATAAACAAGAAAACAAAATGAATTATCCAGAACTTATACAAACATCTTGCAAACTGAGATTCACGTGAGACTAGATGAACATGGGTTTTGGAATGAGCTGTTTCTGTGAGTTAGAAGACATGGGAAAATTAGCTTAGGAGAGATTTTTAACTTAGAAGTAAAAAGTACATCCACAACCCAATGTGCTGTCATGGCCCACCCTTTTTCCTAATCACATGGGTTTCAAAGGGAATTCTTAGTCACATCAGCAGGTAAGCACTCAGGGAATTCCATTATTTATTGCCCACTTTGTGTAGAGGTTTAAATCTCAGTGGGTACCTTTCTTCCCCCATATATATATAAGTTATAATGATTACCAAGAGATGTATTGTTAATAATCCATTGGGAGTGTTGATTTTTAACATACTCAGATAAAATTTAGTAAGTTTTTATTAAATAATTCATTCTGATGTTAACTTACTTATATGGCAAACAGGAGAAAATAACATGCTTCATTCACTTACTTATCAACTATAATTTATTGTCTGTTCTTCATGGGTCAAACTCTGGACATATAAAATTGAGCATAATTTATTATAAACTGTCTTGTTCAATTTTTTCAGTTTTTTATTGATGTATTTCCTAATTTGTTTAGGAACATGTCACAGCTTTTGCTTTACCACTTGATTTGGCCAATCTTGACATTTTAAGCAGGGAAGAGTTCCCATTATGTCATGACTTAGGAGAACTGTCATTTAAAACAGTTTTCTAAAATTTTATAAAGCTATAGGAGAGCCCTTTTAATAATTTTTTTTAGATGAACATTTTCCTAATTTGGTTTGTCAAAGTTTTTCAGACAAATATATGTCAACCTAATTTTTAAAAACTTTTTATATCTAAACATGCTCTTAATTATTTCTTTTTTTTTTTTTTTTTTTTTTGAGACTAGGTCTTGCTGTTTTTGCCCATGGAACCGCAGGCTCTCGTTGCCCGGGTTACCACGGACTCAAGCAATCCCCAGCCTTAGCTTCCCAGGTAGCTGGGATGACAGGCGCGCACCACCACGCCCAGCTATTTTTTGGAACTAGGTCTCGCTACGGGCCCCAGGCGGGACTCGAACCGCGATCTCTAAGCCCCGGCCGCTTCATAGGCTGAAGCTTACAAGCACGAGCCACCGTGCCCGGCTTGCCCGCTCTTAATTATTTCAATGTTATAAAGCAAAGAGTCATTAGACTCTTAGGAAAGAATCAAGTTCTGCCCCCTTAGATCACAGAAGGGAGGAAGATGTAGACAGGTGTAGAAAGGGATGCAGGATGATCTCAAGCCCCAGTCACTGTGTACAAGGGAAAACCTATGTACTGACAATAGATAGTGGAACAGCAGCCATTCAATTTTCATCTCTGGTTTAGGGCATACAAATATGGCAGTTACCCAATGTGATTCCAATGGGAATATCCACCGTTCCTGCAGTTTTCCATTGTTTATTCAGTTTAGTGCAAGGTTTATTTTGAATTGTGAAATCTATACTTACTTTTAAGCAATCATTACATTTCAATAATTTCAGATAATTATTCATTCAACATTTTAAAAGTTTTAAAAAATTCTTTATTCAAAATTCCTTTGCCACCTACACTCAGAACAATTAGACTCATGAACTTCCATTAAAACATCCTTAAGATGAGCTGAGCCACCTTATGTTATCCCATGAGACTTTATAGCTGATGCCTTTGACTAGAATGGGGATACAACAGATAAGTGATGAGGGAGAAACAATGTCTAGCAGAAGCCCCACCTATGGCAATAGACACCCAAAATAAGCAATAGGAGGAAGGAAGAACATAACAAATTGCTAAATGCATCCTTAGGGAATAATAAAACAGAGGATGAACAAATATCCAAAATCAACTTCAAAGTCATAAGAGATGTGTTTTTCTTATTAGGTACAGAATTAAAAATTTTCATGATAAAGAAATTAAAAGAATGGTAGAATATCAAGAAAATTCTGACAAATAAGTGAATGTTCTTAGAAATAACAGCAAAAAAAAAAAACACAACAAAACTCTCAATAGAAAACAATGATGATTCTGGATACAAAAAGAAAAATACAGGAAATGAAAACCTTAGGAGAAAATTAGCCAATTGGAGCAGATCAGATACATGAATATATTCATGTATTTGAAAACTGAATGAATAAAGAACTTGGATTTTACTCCATGAGAAAAGGCAACATAAAATGGCAAGAATACTGAGAGAAAGAAAAAAACAGTAAGTGTATTTAAATAAATAACAGAAAACTTTCCAAACCTAGTAAAGGGAATAAATTACAAATCTAGAAAGCTAAAAGAATCTCGACACCTAAACAAAAAGAGACCAACGGTAAGATATAGTTGTGAACATCTAAGCATTCAAGACAGAAAAGAATATTGAAGCTGTAAAGGGGGAAGAAACTGATTATCAATAAAGGTACTCTAATCAGGCTAACATTGTATTTCTCTGAAGTAACATTATTGGCAAGAAAAGAATAACATGTTCAAATATTTAATAAAAACTGCTAGGGAAGAATAGATTCTCAAATGTGAAAGAGAAAAAACCCTGTTTCAGACAAATAAACTGAAGGAGTTTGTTAACACTAGACCACCCCTCCATGAAAATTTGAAGGGAGCTCTTGCACCTAAAACTAACAAAGGGGCATATACCAAGAACTGGAGGCACAGGTAGGAAGAGTTTAAATCTGCTAGATTCAAACTCCATTGACTGCCATGGCAATGTCCTCTGTGGGAACAAAGGGAACATCACCCCTCAAGAAGCCTTTAGGGAGCTGTGCTCACAGGTGGGAGAAGCTCAACACCACTGGGTTCAAACCCTGCCAACCTCCTGCACCCTGAGGGGACCTAGGAGAACACCACCTTTTGCAGCAGCCAACAGGCAGCCTTGTTAAACCACAGCAGTTTAGCATAAGACAGTGTCATCCACAGTTTGGTAAGAGCTTACAGTAAATATGTCAGCTGACACAGTGCTACAGTGTCCCTACACATGAGCTAATCTGAAAGCAAACAATGAGAAGAAAGGAAATATAAATGTTCAAGCAAGCCCTTCTAGAAACAGTATACCACCAAAAGAAAGTCCATATCTAGAAACCAGCAATGATGGGTTTCAGAAGAATTTCTGTGCCTGTCAGATAAGGAATTCAGAATTGCCATAATGAAAACACTCAAGGATTTAAGAGAAAATTCAGAGAGATAAAAAAGAAACTTTTTGTAGGAAATATAGTCAAGGAAATAATGAGACTGAACCCTTTAAAATTAAAGGGCACAGGATATTTAAAAATAAATGGAAGACCTGAAAAATGCAAAGAATAACCATGGAAATAGAATAGATGAAATGGACGAATGAATCAGTACCCTCAAAAATACAATATAAAAAGAACCAAAGGAGAAAAAGAAAGCAAAATAAAAAGGAAAAAGAATGAAGAAACACAGAGATATATTGGACACCATGAAGAAAGAAAATATGTCAGTGGGAACCCAGAAGTTCTGTTGGGACCTGAAAAATCTATTGAAGGAAATAGTTGAGAAGGAATAATTGAAGGAAACAATTCCCAATATGGAGCAAGAAATGAAAATAGATATACAGTAAGCTAGTAGGACACCAAACTACCATATTGAAAGGAAAACCACAGCAAGACACAAAAATAGTAACGTTGCTGTAAGTCCAAGACAAAGGAAAAATAAAGAAACAGTCTGGCTAGAAGAAAGAAACAGATAACCTATAAAGGAAAAACAATTAGGCTGACATCAGGCTTCTCTGAAGAAACACTACAAGCAAGGAGACAATGAAGCAACATATCAAAAACACTCAGAGACAAAAAAAAAAACAAACACATCCAATGATAATCTACTCTGTAAAGAATTCCTTTCTTTATGCAGGAAATAATATGCATCTTCTCAGACAAGCAAAGTCTTCAGAAATTTAACGCTACTAAACTCCCACACTAAGAAATTTTACAAGAACCCGTAAGAGCTAAAGCAAAATAGGAATGAACAGAAAGAATCAACCATGGAGTGCATCAAGCCATAAAATGATGAACAAAATGGGTATCAATAATTACCTTAAAGGTTTATGGACTAAACTCACTAATAAAAAAAACACAGAGTAGCAAACCTTTTAAAAAACTGGGATCCAACTTTCTGATGCCTCAGATTGAGGCACTTGCACTCTAAAGATAAACACATTAGAAGTCAAGTTTGGAAAACAGTTCTACATGCAAATGCCCACACCCCAGAAGACAAGTACAACAAACTATATCAGATAAAATGGATTTTAAGCTAAAAAAGGTGACAAATGACACTGACAGACACTATATAATGATCAATGGGACAATACAACTGAAGAACATAATATTCATCAATTTATACTCACCAATTGAGGGAGCACTAAAATACATTAGACAATTACTATCAGCTCTGAAAACAGACATTGGAGAAAATACATATGAGGTGGAAAACCTCAATGCCCCACTCACCAAGAGACAGGTCAATAAGACAGAAACTAAACAGAGACATGAAGATCTTATATGAAGATCCAGACCACATGGACCTAATAGGCATTTGCAGAAAACTGTACCCCCTAAAAAACTAATGCACTGTTGGTTTCATAAGCACATGGAACATTCACTAAGATTGACCACATATTATATAACAAGACAAACGTTAATCAATACACGAAGATTAAAATTATACCAAGTATCTTCTTTGAGCATGAAGGCATCAAACTAGAAATCAACTATAAAAAGAATAAAAGGTTACTATCCAGTACATGGAGAATGACCATGTTGTTGAGAGACCTTTGGGTTGATGAGGAAATCAAAGAAGAAATTAAGATATACCTGGAAACAAATGATAAAGATGATACAACATTCTGGGATGTATGGGACTCAGCAAAAACAGTATTATTAGGAAAGTATATAGCAATACAGGTCTATATAAGGAAATAAGAAATAACCCAAATAAACTACCTAACTTCATATATTGAGTTAATAGAAAAATAACAAGAACCAAAAACCAGTAGAAGAAAAGAAAAAAAAAAGATTAAACAGAAATAAGTGATATAGAAATAAAAAAGATAACCCAAAAGAACAATGAAACAAAAAGTGGGTTCTTTGAAAAAGTAAACAAAAACCTCTAGCAAGGTCAGCAAAGAAAGAAAAGGGAAAAATCCAAATAAATAGAATCATAAATAAGAGAACAGACACTGCAGAATTCCAGAGGCTAATTAGAGACTACTGCAACATTTATATGCAAACAAGTACAGCAATCTATACAACATGGACAAATTCTTAGAACTATATTATCACCGAAAACTGAACAAAGAAGAAATAAAGGACTTAAACCAATGACAAGTAGTAAAAATGAAAGTCATCAACACCCTTAAAACAAAAGCCCAGATTTTACCAGATATTCAAAGATAAAATAAGAGCTGTCTTACAAAAACTGTTTCAAAAAATTGAGAAAGTAGGAAAAGTACCAAATAGATTTTATGGGACTAGCATTACACTAATTACCAAAACTAAACAAAGACAAAAGAAAGAAAACTACAGTGCAATCTCCCTAGTGAATCTCCCTAATGATCCAAAAATCTTCAATAAAATCTTAGCAAACTAATCCAGTAATGCATTAAAAGGGCTATAGACCATGACCAAATGGAATTTATTCCAGGGTCACAAGGATGGTTTAATATCTGAAAATTAATATAATCCACCACATAAGTGAAAAGAAAAATAAAACCAAGAAATGCATTTGCTAAATTTCAACATCTATTTATGAGGAAGGCCCTTGAAAACCTCAAGATAAAAGGAACATATCTTAACATAATAAAAGCCATATATGACAAACTATGGTAAACATCATCCATAATTGTGAAAAAATAAAAGCATTCCTATTAAGATCTGAAACAAGACAAAATTGTCCATTCTCACCACTGCTTTTCAATATAGTACTGGGAGTTCTAGCTGGGGCAATTAGGCAAGAAAATGATATAAAAGAAACCCAAATAGGGACACAAGAAGTGAAATTGTTAAATTATCATTATGTACAGATGACTATATATATATATAGAGAGAGAGAATCCTAATAAATCCACAGAAAAACTGATTAAACAATAAATCAACACTAATATAGCAGACTACAAAATAAATACACAAAAGCAGTAGCTTTCCTATATGCAAACAGTCAATCTCAAGAGGAAGAAATTAAAAAAAAAATCCCATTTACAATTGTACACCAAAAATGTATATACATGGGAATAACCCAACAAACGAGGTTAAAGACTTATACAAGGAAAACTAAAATACACTGTGATAGAAAATAGAAGATAGAAAGAAATGGAAAGATATTCTCTGCATAGGTCAGTAGAATTAACATTATAAAAATGGTATACCAAAAAAGCAATTTACAGATTCATTGCAACACCTATAAAAATTTCCGTGATGCTTATCAAAGAAATAGAAAAAAATTTGAAATTCATATGGAACAACCCTCTCCCCCAAACAAAAAACAAACAATCCCAAATAACCAAAGCTATCCTGACTCAGCAGGGAGAGAATGGAGGCATTATATTCCCAGACTTCAAACAATACTCTAAAGACCATTAGAAATATATCAGGGCTGGACATGGTGGAGCATGCCTGTAAGTGGCAGCCTAGGAAGCCGCAATGGGGACCAGAGATCACGGTTTGAGTCCCACTTGGGGCAATGTAGCGAGACCTAGTACCAAAAAAATAACTGGGTGTGGTGGCATGCACCTGTAATCCCAGCTATCTGGGAAGCTGAGGCTGGGGATTGCTTGAGTCCGCGGCACCCCGGGCAATGTGAGCCTGAGGCTCCCTGGGCAAAAACAGCAAGACCTAGTCTCAAAAAAAAAAATCAGCATGGATTAGACAAAAATAGACACACAGAGTGAAGGACTCTTAAACTACTGAAAATGGAACTACCATTCAATCTAGCAATCCCACTTCTGGGAGTTTACTCAAAGGATACAAAAATACTAATTCAAAAGAACACCTGTACTAGGATGTTTACTGTTGCACTATTTACAATAGCCAGGATATGGAAACAACTCAAATGTCCCCAAACAAATGGATCAGAAAGTTGTGGTATATGTATGTACACAACAGAATATTATCCATTGATCAAAAAAGACAAACTTATGTCATTTGCAGCAATGTGGATGGAACGAGAAGGAATCATGATAGTGGAAATAAGAAAGAAAAAGAGAAATTCTATATGGTCTCACTTATATGAGGTACATAGAGAAAACAAAAAAACAAATGGACAAGAAAAACTAAAACTGTCAACAGAACTGAAGCATAGAATAAGAGAGGGGGAAGAGGGTAAAGTCAGGAGCGGGAAGGGCACAAGAGATTAAGATAGTTCACTGGTGATAAGGTGGTGGGAGAACCTTGGGGTAGACAATGATGCAAATACACATAGATATATGTGTGTGCAATCAATTAAAAAAAGAAAAAGACACACAGAACAATGTAATGGAATAGAAAACATAGAAATAAAATCACACATATATGGTCAACTAATCTATGACGAAGAAGGAAAGAATATACATTGGAACAAAGAAATCCTTCTCAAATGTTGTTGGGAAAACTGGACTGCAACATACAAAAAATGAAACTAGACTATTATGCTATATGTGAAAAACTCAAAATGGATAAAGGATCTCAACATAAAGCCTGATACCATAAAATATACAGAAGAAAACATAGGTAAAACCTTCAGAAAATACATCTCAGAAACTTCTTTGAAGACTCATCTTCAGAAACAAAGAAAATGAAAGAAAAGATAAACAGCTGAGGTTACATTAAGCTAAAAAGCTTTCGTACTGCAAAAGAGACAATAACCAAGCAAAGAGACTCGCAACTGAATGGAAGAAAATATTTGCTCAACAAGCGATGGATTATAGGGTGCTATCAAAGGTCTACACAGAACTTACACTATTTATTTATTTTTATTTAAAAATTCATTTTATTGATTTGTCACATTTGTGCATTAATTGATCCCTCCTCCCCCCTCTGTATCCCCCTTCCAGTCACTCCATCTCCCATTTTTCTGCGATTTGTTGGTTGGTTAAGTTGATGTTCAGTTGTTGGTTGTTTGGCCCGTTGGTCTCTTCCGATATCTGGTAAATGTTTTTTTTTTTTGCATGTATATGTATATTTATATTTACATTTCAATAGTCCATTATTGTGTACTCTGGGGCTTTCCCACTTCACTAACATTTGTTAACTATCCTGATCTTTTGTGCTCTTTACCTCCCCCACCTTCTTCCCTCTCCTCCTCTCGCTCCATGGTTCAGTCCCATTGGTTGTTTTCATTCTTTCTTATTTGTTTGTTTGTTTTTCCGTATATCCATCATATAAGTGAGACCATCCTGTACTTCTCTTTTTCCTTTTGACTTATTTCTGCTAATATGAGTCTTTCTAGTTACATCCAGGTTGCTGCAAATAACGTGTTTGTCCTCCTTGATGGATGTGTAGTATTCCATCATGAGCTTACACAATTTAACAAAAACCAAACCAATTATAAAAAGGGCAGAAGAACTAAAAAGACACTTTTCCAAAAAAAGAAATTCAAATGGTCAATAGGCATATAAAAATGTTCAGTATCACTTATAATCAGGAAAATGCTAATCAAAACCACAATGAGTTATCACCTCACTCCAGTGAGAATGGCCTACATTAAAAAATCTGGAAACAATATATGTTGGAAAAGAGGTGGAGACAAAGGGATCCTCTTATATTCTAGGTGATATTGTAAGGTAGTTCTGCCACAAAGGAAAGGCTTGGAACACTAAGCATGAACCTAATATATGATCCAGCAATTCCACTCCTGGAATCTACTCAAAGAACACAAAAACACTAATTCAAGAGGAAAACTCTTCACCTATGTTTATTGCTGCAATATTTACAATAGTCAAGATATAGAAACAACCAAAATGCTCCAATTGAGATGAATGGATAAAAAAATTGTTGTATATTTACACACTAGAATGGTTATTAAGTGATCTAAAAAGACAAACGCATGCCATTTGTAGCAACATGGATGGAACTGGAAGGGATTATGCTAACTGAAACTCATAGAAAGAAAATGATAAATACCAAGGGTTTCACATGTTTTATCTATATTCCACATAGATAAATCAAACAAAAAAAACCCCAAGAAATAGTCAAAACTCACAAGCTGACCATAGAACTGACATGCACAATGAATGAGGCAAGGGGGGGATGAACAGAAGAGAAATTGGTGACTATAAATACATGATATGGTGTGAGAACTATGGCACTACAAATAATGTGAAAAGGTAAAAGAAGTAAACTTGATAAGCTATACACTGAACCACAAAAATTAAGGACAAATAGCAGCAACAGACTTTCATATATCAATAACCCATTGAAATCTTTATTAACTGAACCTACCAACTAAAAGACACGGAATATATGGTTGGATTAGGAAACAGAATCCAACCTTCTGCCATCTCCAGAGATACACATAAACTCCTAAGGATATAGGCTCAAAGTGTAAGGCTGGAAAAAAATATCACAAGTGATCAGGTCCCAAAAGAAGCACGGGCAGCCATGCTTTTATCAAACAAAATAGATTTGGAGTTAAAAAAAAGGTAACAAGAGACAGGGAAGTCATGATACAGTGATAAGGTAAAAATATGTCACAAAAAATGTAACACTCATCAACATATACTTATCAAGTAAAGGAACAGTAAAACATGTTAGGCAACTACTATCAGCTCTGATAACAGACATTGAAGAAATCACACTATTTGTAGAATTCCACACCCACCCTCATCCAAGGACAGATTAGAAAGAAAATAAAGAGGGGCATAATATCCTTACACAGATAATTAGCATGGTATTGAAACAAAACAAGACACAGGCAAATTGAGCTGAACTGACAGCCTTGAAATAAAACTGCACATTCCATTGGGAATTAATCTGACAAAGGAGTGAAGTATAGACACTCGAACAAGGAAAGTCTCTTAAATAAATGGTGTTGGGAAAATAGGATGACCACATGCAAAGGAATGAAACTGACCTACTGTCTCACACCTTATGCTAAAATTAAATCAAAGTGGATAAAAGACTTGAATGTAATCCCTGAAAACATAAAATACATACAAGAAAATACAAGTAAAACACTAAATGACATAAACTTTAGAAACATCTTTGTGGACAATTGTAGCAAGTGAAATAGAGGAGAGATTAAACAACTGGGACTAGATGAAACTAAAGAGTTTTGTACTGCAAAAGAGAAACCAGATACCCTATTGGATGGGTGAAAATAATTTCACACTATACTTGGGACAAGGGACTGATATTGATGATACACAAAGAGCTCATACTGCTCAACAAAACCAAAACAGCACAATCAAAAAATGGAAAGTACTAAATCAGTGCTTTCCCAAAGAAGTCATACATTTGGCCAATAGGCATATCGACATCTTCAATATCACCTACCTATCAGATCAAAACCACAATGAGACACACCTGTGTGCATGGCCCATATTAAAAAAAGGGAGGCCGGGCATGGTGGCCCATGCCTGCAAGTAGCAGTCTAGGAAGCCACAGCAGGGACCAGGCATCATGGTTTGAGTCCTGCTTGGAGCAATGTAGTGAGATCTAGTTCCAAAAAAATAGCTGGGCCTGATCCTGTAATCCCAGCTACCTGGGAAGCTGAGGCTGGGTCTGTGGTACTCTGGGCAACATGAGCTTGTGGTTCACTGGAAAAAAAAAATAAGACCTAGTCTCAAAAAAAAAAAAAAAAAAAAAGGGACACACACACAACAAATGCTGTTGAAGATATGGTGAGAAAGGAACACTTTTTCACTGGTGGTGAGAATGCACACTCACTGTGGAAAGCTGTATGGAAATTCCTCAAAACATGAAAAATGGATGACCCATGCCTAAGAATCTATAAAAGGATACAAAACCACTAATTTAAATGGAATACTGAACTATGTTTATCACAGCACTATTTATAATAACCAATATACTGCAATAACCTAAATGTTCTCAAGCAGATGACTGGATCGAGAAGATGTGGTATATATATAGATATATATATCTATATATCTATATATATATATATATATATATATACAACGGAATACTACACAATCACAAAAGATAAACTCGTGCTATTTGTGGCAAATTGGATGGAGCTGGAAGGAATTATTGTAAGAGAACTGAGTCAGAAGGAGAAAGAGAATCCCAGATGGTTTTACTTAAATGTTGAATCTAGAGTAACCAAACAAAAGAAAAAGGAAAATAGACAAAACTTGCAAGCTGATCATAGATCTGAGGCATATGACAGGGAAGGGGGCAGGAGAGAGATCAAAACAGGGAGGGAACAGCACAAGGGACTGTGGTGATGGATCACGAATGTTATGGAGGAGGGAAAACCATGAGAATTACACTTGAAGAGAGAAATCAAATGCTCTCTCCAAATTAAAACAGATGAAAGCAATTTAAAAATAAAATTAAAAAAGAACAAAAAATATGTTCATCATCACTTATTATTAGGAAACTTTAAGTAGAAATCACAATGAGATATGACCGATGAGAATGATTCATATCAAAAAGACCACAAACATCAAACACAAGTGAATGTGTTGAGAAAAAGGAAATCTCACACACAGTGGGAATGTATCTTGATCTAGTCCATATGATGAGCATTGTGGTGATTTCTCAAAAAATTAAAAATAGATATATCATAGATTCAGCTATTTCACTTCAGCTATCTGCTGGAATAATGCACAAACACTAATACAAATGGATGTATATACTCCTAGGATCATTGCAGTGTTATCACAATAGCCTATTTATGGAGACAACCTAAACAGTCAAAGAAGATGAGTGGATTAAAACAATATAGTATACTTACACAGTGGACTACTACTCAGGTATAAACAAAACAGTTGAAGTATTACCAATGAGATAGCATGAATGGAACTGGAGATTATGCTCAGGAAAATAAGTCAGAAAGAGAAGGAAAAATTAGAACCTTCTCAGACAAACAAAGCCTCCAGAAATTTGCTACCACCAAACCCCCACTCCAAGAACTTCTGCAAGAAGCCCTAAGACTGAAACCCACAGAATAAAAAGAATGAATAATCAAAAAAAGAAAGAAAGAAGAAACTAAAACAGAACCCCAAATGACCATCAGAAACCCATTCTTAGAACCTCAAACATCACTAATTACTCTAAATGTCAATGGGCTAAACTCATCAATCAAAAGACACAGATGTGCACTGGATTAAAAGATAGAATCCAACATTCTACTGCCTCCAAGAATCACATCTGACCCCAAAAGATAAGCACAGATTAAAAGTAAAAGGATGGAAAACAATTTTACAAGCAAATGGGCCCTCAGAAATGGCAGGGGTAGCCATTCTTACAGCAGACAAAGCAGATTTCAAAATAAAAAAAGGGACAAAAGATAAAGAAGGTTGCTAACCAATGGTTCAAGTGCCAACCAATCAAAGAGACATAACAATTATCAACATATACTCACCAAATGAGGGTGCACCAAGGTTCATAAGACAGCTACTAAGAGAACTGAAAACAAGTACTGGTGAAAATACATATGTAGTAGGAGACTTCAACAGCCCACTCTCAACAAAGGACAGATCAAAAAAACAAAAGCTATACAAGGACATAAAGCCTTAAAAGAAGACCAAAACAAAATGGACTTAACAGATATCTATAGGACACTACACCCACAAAGAAAAGACTACACCTTCTTCTCAAATGCACATGGATCATTCTCTAATATTGACCACATACTGGGCCACAAGGCAAACATGAATAAATACACAAAGCTCAAAATAATACAAACTTTCTTCTCAGATCATAAAGGCATCAAACTAGAAATCAACAATGAAAAGAAAGCAAGAAGAGCATCCAACACTTGGAGACTGAACAATATGTTACTAAATGAAGAATAGGTAATTGAGGAAATTAAAGAAGAAATTAAAACCTACTTCAAAATAAACGACAAAGATGATACAGCATTCCAAATTATCTGGGATGCAGCCAAAGTATATCTAAGAGGAAGGTTCATAGTAATACAGGCCCATATCAAAAAGTAAGAAAATAACCAAAGAAATAACCTTATC
>PVHY01028734.1:0-14940 GCA_004024945.1 Uropsilus gracilis | reverse complement strand
TGCAGGTCTAGTAGTTCTCACACAGCAGGTGGCAAAGCGCATAAAGATCAGCTTCTTTTAACAACCAGCTTTAACTGCAGCCTACAGGCCCTGCTAGAAGCAGGAAAGTTTGGAGATGCAGAAAGCATTGTTCTATCTCAGCTGATCTGTAGGCCTAAGCTGGATCATGGGACTGGTAAGGAGACCGTTTAGTATAAGGTGACATGTTCATTTTGATGCATATGTGTGGGTATCTGTGTAGCACTGTTTATAACGGTAAGAAATTAGAAATGAATCATCCACCAGTTAGGGAGGATATCAACTCAGTGGAATTCAATAGTTGTAACCATATCTTTATTATTTTTTTTAATTTTTAAATTTTATTTTTGGATTTTTTACAATACATGATCGTATAATGGCTGATCCCCATGGGAATACCCCCCACCACCACATCTCCCCTGGTCTCTTTGCCTCCTTTCTTTTTGTTGTTTGTCCATGTTTAGCCCTTTAGTCTTTTTTTTTCCTTTTCTGGATCCATTTCCTCATCCTTGGTGAGGGTGCGATTTCCCGGGACTTGGTAGAGCTGCTGTTTATCTTTCCTGTACTGCTTTTGCCGTCATAGGCCGATTGGAGCACCTTTGGCTTGTATGATTGTTTTTTGTTTCTTGGTGGGTCTCATCTCCGCAGTTTCTGCAACATTTTGTTGCTCCTTCAGTCATGCTTCCAGTCTCTGGCTTTGGGGGCATGACTCCCAGCCGTATGTTTTGGAAGAGCAGATCCTCGAAGGGACAGCCCTCAGCTGATGGTAGGTCGCCTCCGCTGGGGCTTTGCTATGGGGCCACTGCCATTCAGTAAGCCTCTTTTTTTTTGAGACCAGGTCTCGCTATTTTTGCCTGTGGAACCGCAGGCTCCCGTTCCCTGGGGTACCACACTCAAGCAATCCCCAGCTACCTGGGAGGCTAAAGCTAGAAATCACTTGAGTCCGTGGGTTCGAGACAACTCTGGGCAACATAGCGAGAGCTAGTCTCTTTAAGAAATAAAAGGACCTGAATGTTAAGCACAAAATGCAAAAGATCTGAGTAAAAGATCTGGGTAAAGAAGAAAAGACAGTGTATACACTGGTCAGTGTCTGGAAGGGCTCTTAAGTGGTAATACTGCGGTCTCTGGAGGACAAATGGGTGGCCAGGGGCCAGTTAAAAAGGGGAATGTTTACACCCTTGAGCCTTTTGAATTCTGTGCCACCGAATGTAGTGCCCACTAAAACAAGCTCAAGAAAATTAAACTCTTAAAATGTAATACAACTGCACAGAGTACACGAATCTCGCAGGCAGGATCTGACACCTGGCCTAGGGTCAGGTGACTCCTGGAAAATGTGGCACCTAAACTGAATCTTCAAGGCAGCAGAGTTAGGCAGGATGCCAGGCTCCAAGGCAGAGACCTGAGGTAGTGGGTGGGGAGTGACGAGGATGGGGCAGGAGATCTAGCAAGTTCAGCTCTGGGAGCTTGTGAATGCGGCTAGAAAGTTGGCATTTCATCCTGAAGGGGAAGATCACTGCAGACTTTGAGTTAAAGATGGATTTAAGAATGATGTGATTTGGCCAGGCACGGTGGCTCGTGCCTGCAAGTTTCAACCTATGAAGCAGCCGGGGCTAGGGATTGTGGTTCGAGTCCCACCTGGGGCCCATAGCGAGACCTAGTTCCAAAAAATAGCTGGGCGTAGTGGCGCGCGCCTGTTATCCCGGCTACCTGGGAAGCTGAGGCTGGGGATTGCTTGAGTCTGTGGTACCCTGGGCAATGAGAACCTGCGGTTCCACGGGCAAAATTAGCGAGACCTAATCTCAAAAAAAAAAAAAAAAAGAAAGAAAAAAAGAAAAGAATGATGTGACTGGAGGCAGGCCATTGTTCTAGCACACTTAATTCTATCAGGTGAACTTGGAATAACTGGGCTAACAAGAAATCCATTTGTTTGATAAAAATCAAAAGACCCTCTAAAAAAGAGGTTTTACTATGTTAAAATGTTAAACTAATATTTGTTTGCCACGGGTTAATTTATGCTGACATTTCTGAAAAGCATTCCCAGAGAAAACTGGAAATGGGATATCAATTAGTTGAAAATCCTTGGGGCTGGAGAAGATGCTTTTGATTTTATGGGTAGAATGCCTTGCTCATACAGCACTACTTTTCTAGGGACACAGGGCGAGAAACAGATTACATCCAACACAGATCCTAGGCCACGGAACCTCAGGACTAACTCAGGATTGTTGGAGAAGGAACCCTCCGACCCCAAGCAAACCTCCCATCCTCCACTCAGTGCATGTAGGAGGCATCATTGGGTTTAAAATGGTTTCCTGTCTCAGATTTCTTCCTTATAAATTATATGAACTTGGGCAAGCACCAAGTCCTGCCTTCCATATGTATAAAATAGGGAGATTTAGAGCTACCATATCTAATACACAGATATATTACAAGAAACTGAGATAACAGATTATGCATGTGAACTGCTTTAAGAATAAAGCCTGAAATAAAAATGTCATCATAATAAATATCCACCTATGAGTGTCCTAGATACCTAATAGCTGTCAAGTTCATGAGCGCTGATATATTAGGTCATCGAACAACCAAAAATAAAGAACACACACCCAAAACATCACCAGTCAGTTTTCCTTTCATTCCTTTCACACCATAGATTGACTAATTTATAAAACTAGTAGGAGTGTAAGGTTTATATCTACTTGGGACATTAATTCAAGCACTGACATTAAAAGTTTTCTCCTTTTTTTTGAGGCTAGGTCTCGCTATGTTGCCTGGGGTACCCCAGACTCAAACGATTCCAAGCCTCAGCCTCCAAGGTAGCTGGAATTACAGGTGCGCACCACCACACCCAGCTATTTTTTGAGACTAGGTCTCGCTGTGTTGCTCCAGCAGGACTCGAACCGCAAACCCCAGACCCCACTGCAACTCCATAAGCTGTCTCTTACAGGCAGCGCCCACTGTGCCCGGCCACACTCACTTATTTTGTGCCTTGGGAAATAGTCTAATGCCCCTTAAAACTGGGTCTTCTCATCAGAGATACCATCACTTGCCTATACTATCTTCTGTAGCAGAAGTATAAGTTAATGAAGCCTAGTTTTCAAAGTATTTCCTCTATGTTGCTACTGAATTACTATATTTTGGGTTATAATTATATACCACTGAATTAAAAACGACAGAGGCTTTCACAGCAACTTTAACAGAGTCTGTACCCCTTACAGTCTTTCCTGGGAATAAGGGTCTTGTCTGCTGTTCAGATTTATACCCCAGCAACTAAAACATTGCCTGTACTTAGTAGAGGCTAAAAGCCTTACGGGCCCACATTATTAAAAAACATCTCTATAGATAAGACATTTATTGGGAGTACAGGCAGCATGATCATGAGCACAGAGAACATTTCTCACTTTCTGGGGAAAAATTTGATAGCTTGGGGCAGCAGTTGAATGCAGTCAGGTAATAGTGTTGTTAAATTAAACTTCAATTACCCCCCTTCTCCCCCACCAACTTTCAAGTCATGGGCCCAGAGCATTACTCCACTGCCAGCTACACTTATCTTGAATAAAGATACATTGATCCATCAACTTAGGTCACACATTGATCCATCAACTTAGCTTATGTGTCTTCCAAAGTTCTGGGCATAGTACTCATGTTGGGGGACACAGATGGGAATAAGGAATAGTCACCACCTTCATAGAGCTCATGAATAACAGGAAACTAGACAGAAAAGTAATAAACCCACAAACAAAATGTCTAATTTTGAAAAGTACCATGAAGAGAAAGAGGGCATATGTGAGACAATAATAGAGGCTGTCATTTCTATTGGGAGTAGCTTAGGGCCGATTTTCTAGAAGTGGAACCTCTAGTGAAGACACTAGGGCAAGTGATTCTTAGAAGTTCTCAGGAGACACCTGAAAGGAACCAAGGGTAGCAGGATAAGACAGGGGAACAATTTGGGCAAAGATGGGGTTTCAAGAAAACTCTAGCTTCAGCTTGATTCTCCCAGGAATTCTGGCGCTTGAATTGCAGGACAAAGTTTATCTCACTCGGAGGCAAAGGTTTTACCCATATCCACTGCTAGCTGGCTAAGGTTGCCCCCTAGGGCAGAATAACCTCCCTGACACATTTCTGGAGGCAGTTTCCCACAGCTAGAGGCACAGGTCTAAGCAGTTAGCAGGAGCCACCGAAATGGGGGAAGCTAAGAGATGGGTACACTATAAGATGTAGGCAAAATGGAGCATCTGCTAGAGTGTCTGGGAAGCCTTCCCTAAGGAAGTGACTTGAGCAAAGACAAAGGCTAAATAAGAATTAGTCCAGAGAGTGTTCCCGGTTCAGGGAACTACAGGTGTAAAAGTTCTGAGATGAAAGAAAAAACAGAGCTCAGTAGACTGGAAAGTTATGAGGTGGGGAGGCAAGGTGGAGAGAAGTGGAGGCAGATTATTTGGGGGAGGATATAGCTCATGTTTGCATTTAGACAAAGGACAATGGGGGGAAAATCAAAGGGTTTAAGTGGCGAAGTGAGACAGGCTCCTGGTTCCCCCAATATTTTAATATCACTGGGATGGGTCAAGTAGGAGTCAGAAAAGGGAAAGAAAATGCTAGGAAACCAGGTTGGAGTCCTGTTTGGAGAAGTATGGGTTACAGGGAACAGTGGTTATTTAGAGTTGGTGGAGTGAGGATTGAAAGGAAAAGATGAATGCAAGATATATTTTGGAGGTAGAATCAACAGAACTCACTCCTTGGTAGGGAAAGGCTTATTTCTTGATGGGAAATCAAGGGAAGAACTTATAATTAATAAATTCCCCTACCTCCTCTATTACACATGAAGTACATGCTTAGAAAGCATGTTGTTAAGGGATTTTTTGCCTGACTATCCCTGTTAGTCAATAGGGCACATTTAAAAGATGGATAATAAAGTCAGTTACCAAAACAATCATCTTGAAACTGTCAAGTCAGACGTCTGAATATTCAACTTTTTTTTTTTTAACCTCTGCCTAACAAAAACAACACAAACTTGGCCACTTTCCAACATACATTTATCTCATTTTCTATGAAAAAAAAGTTTGAGTGTGACTTACCTCTCATCAGAGTCACACGAGTGCAGTCCCGGTGTCCGTCAGTGACGGAGGTGTGTATTTGGTGGGGATCTGAGACTTGGGGTCCTATTCCAAGTTCACGCGGCTGTTGGAAGGAGCCGTTCCTTGGGGCTGGAGAATGCTCGACTTCTGGTGTCTTCCACACGGGTGGAAGAATATCTAAACCATTTGAAAGGATTCGCCTAAGTAAAACCCACCCAGGAGTATTTCATGAAAGTAAATTACCTCTTCAGGTGCATCAGTTCCACCTGATTCCTTCACCTTTACAAGTGACTGTCACTAGGCAGGGGTGAGCTTCCAGGGCAAGGTGATGATGCGAACTTTTGGTGCTGGGAGAATCCTCGTAGAATTCTGTCTGCTAAACTGAAACTAAAAAGATTAGTCGTGGAAGACAGTTAAATGCCAAATGATAAGAGTTTTTAAAAATTTACCATTAAATTTCTGCTTCAGAATTACAACCCTTTGGTGAAATCAGTCAGGGAGAAGAAGAGAGGATGAATACAGGTGACTCTGGAAAGCAGATCAATCAAATCGATTTGACTAGCTTTTCTCTCTGGAAATTTAAATTAGTTAACTGGCAAATCTGCATCCCTATGGCTTTTTTGAATTCTTTTTCAAATAGCAAAAAACTGACAAATATTAAAGATAAGGTTTATTCTACTTGTAGGAAAATCTTATAGCTGTGTTCAAAAAACAGGTGGATTGGTTGGTTTCTACTCTTGCAGGATTGTTTTGAGGTCTCTATGGAAGTTTTTTTTCTTACACTTAATTAGAATTTAGAATCTTCTTCCTCTCTCCAATAAGCTCTTTGGAGTGCTTTTGGGGGGGACAATCAGGAAAGGTTTAGCAAGTTCATGCTAAAGCAACCACCACCACATCTACAGCAGAACACCTTACTAAAAGCCCCTTGGCTGCAGGTGACCAGGTAGGTCTGTGGAGTGAACTAGAAAGTGGGGACAGAAACTTCAGGACCTGCTGATTTGATACGAATTAAGGAGCACTCGCTGAACGAACACCGGAGAACAGAATGAATTCATGATTTAAATATCCCAGAAAGACCACTGGGTGCAAAACGAGTCTCTCAAACAGGAGTTGAGATGAGGGGGAAATGAAGGTGAAGGTTTTCATAGCATCGTAAATGCTGTGCTTAGTTTTCTAGGGTAAAGCTATGGTGGCCTGCATGGGAGTGAATGGGAGCTCAAATTTCCCAGAAAT
Source organism: Uropsilus gracilis (assembly GCA_004024945.1). Classification (NCBI taxonomy): domain Eukaryota; kingdom Metazoa; phylum Chordata; class Mammalia; order Eulipotyphla; family Talpidae; genus Uropsilus; species Uropsilus gracilis. The sequence goes on along the minus strand of PVHY01028734.1, from coordinate 8,623 downwards.
TGCTTGTTTTCTACTATACTTGGTTATTAGTAAGCACAAACCAGAGTTTTGAAGGATGCTTTTATAAGTGCCTACTTTTCCCCTGCCTACTTTTCTTCACAATTTGTCAGACAAATCAGCTATCTTATAGGCATGCCCACACAGGCACATGTACACACAGTCCAATTCAGAAATATTCAGAACATAGAAACGCACACAAGAAAAATGTTAACTGTGGACATGCGGGGCCGTGAGCCGCATTCCCAGGGAGGGATGGGTCTCAGTTCCCATGGCGATTATATAAGCAGCTGAGAGGCTACTGCCCACTCCATTAAGAAATAGGAGACAATCTTGGCAGCTGCTCTTGGTTGGGGGCCATCCCGCACCTAAGCCAGGAAGATGGTGGGTGCTGGAGTCGATCAACTCTAGGCTCCAACTTGTTATGAAAAGTGGAAAATACGTGCTGGGGTAGAAGCAGACTCTGAAAATGATCAGACAAGGCAAACCTAAACTGGTCATACTCACCAACAACTGCCCAGCCTTGAGGAAATCTGAAATAGAGTACTACGCCATGTTGGCCAAAACTGGTGTCCATTACTACGGTGGTAATAATATTGAATTGGGCACAGCATGTGGAAAATACCAGAGTATGCACACTGGCTGTCATTGATCCAGATGATTCTGATATCATTAGAAGCATGTCAGAACAGACTGGTGAAAAATAAATCATGCAGAAATTTTCTTTAATAAAACCAGCTTCTTACATAAAACAAGAGCTTGTTTAAAAAAAAAAAGAAATAGGAGACAAAAGGAATGAAGTTGAGGCACTTCAGCAAGTTCAGATTGTCCGCAAAGACTGCTAGTCCCACCACCAGACACAGAGAGCTACTCGAACTGCCACATTACACATCTCAGGGCACACTAATCGCCCCCTCATCACCAGGAGGCCATTGTGGAAAAGGCTGGATCAGGAAAGCTTTGTGAGTCATGCAAAGATTTTTCTGCTCCAACTCCTTTGCAGTTCCTTTTATTGCCTTATTAGCATGGCCAGATGAACAAGTCTGAAATTCCCTTCCCATTTCAATTTAAGAACCTCTGTGGTTGGGGGGTGTGTGTGTGTATGTGTGTGCTTGAATGCATGTTGAGATACATGAGACTAATAATTAGAGAATGATACTTTTCCCACACTATTCTCTCTCACTAAAAAGCATTATTTTTGGAAATGTAGACTTTTAAAAAAAATTCAACTTTTGTCTTGAGATATTTGTAGATTTACATGCAGCTGTAAGATATAATAGAGAGATCTCATTTACCCTTCATCTACTTTTCCCAGTTTTGACATCTTGTATAACTTTAATACAAAATTACAACCAGGAAATGGGCCTTGATATAATCTGTTGTCCTTAAGAGTTCTCTAGTTTTACACATATTCATTTGTGTGTATTTAATTCCATAAAATCTTATTATGTGTGTGGCTTCATCTAACTATCACCATATTCAGGACGGAGAACTGTTCCATCCAAGGATTTCCCATGCTAACTTTTGTAGTCATACTTACCTCTCTCTAGCTCCTGTCCTCTTTTCCTCCCCAACTTAACCCCTGGCAACCACCAATCTCAGAAGCTGGAGGAGGTCTTACTGCACAGATTGCTTCACTCTTTTTTTTTTTTTTTTGAGACTAGGCTTGCTATTTTTGCCCGTGGAACCGCAGGCTCTCGTTGCCCGGGGTACCACAGACTCAAGCAATCCCCAGCCTCAGCTTCCCAGGTAGCTGGGATTACAGGCGCACGCCACCACGCCCAGCTATTTTTTTTGGAACTAGGTCTCACTACGGGCCCCAGGTGGGACTCGAACCGCGATCCCTAGTCCCGGCCGCTTCATAGGCTGAAGCTTACAAGCATGAGCCACCGTGCCCGGCTGCTTCACTCTTTGTTTAAGAATATTCTCTTACATGTATGATAAAAGATACCATATTTGTGATATTTTACTTACTCATTTATCCACTGATAAACATATAGGTTGCTTCCACTTTATTGGCTATTATTAATTATGCTGCTATCAATGTTAGTATGAAAGTGAACAAATGCTTTCATTTCTCTCGGAGTTTTTTTTTTTTTCCTTTTGGAGACTAGGTCTTGCTATGTTGCCCAGGGTACCAGCAGACTCAAGTTGCCCATGTTGCCGCAGACTCAAGTGATCCCCAGCCTCAGCCTCCCAGGTAGCTGAGATTACAGGCACCTGCCATGACACCCGGCTCCTTTTTCAAGACCAGATCTTGCTATGTTGCCTGGGGTAGTCTCAAACCCTTAAACTCAAGTGATCCCAAGCTTCTTTCCTCCCAGCGCTTGGACAACAGCCACACGCTACCATGCCTGGCTTCTCTTGGAGTTTTGATGGTTGGCGTTAAAATATAGAAAGAATGAGTCCTATAAACCCCTTCATACTGGGTGCCCTCCAGCCCCCTTCATACCTAATCTCACTCCAGTTTCAACTTCTTCCAAAAGCCTAATTCTAAAGTAAACAGTTTCCTAAACTAATAATCTTGTTCTGCTCTCTTTAGATCTGTAAATACCCTGCAATATGTGTAGTACCTTGCATCATTTAAGTGGACTGCTGCTCAATTTATAATTAAGAAACCCAATTAGACCTCTAAGTTTGTGGATTTTGCTTTTCAACACTGGGGTAAATGGTAATAATGACTAAATTTTTGAAGAAACCCCAGATTATTTTCTAAAGTGACTATGAAGCCAGGACCCTAATATGGGCAGTAGTATTTGTTGGTAAAACTTAAGCATCACCATTACCTGTATATGAAAGACATAGAGGTTAAGGATGACATGAACCCAGATAGAAGGTTTATCCCTTCTTTTACCTTGATGATATTTTAAGTCTTAAGTAGGGCTTGGTCAATAATGCTATGCTAATTTAACTCCCTGTGCTAGTGTTCTAAGGTCCAGGGAGGGAATCATAACTGAACCAAGCATAGCTCACCCAGGTTCCTGGGTAGTGGAGCTCCCTTGCCTGCAGGGAACAAAGGTGGCGATGACCCCTGGGTAAGCCCCCCAAGCCTGGAGAGCTCGGGAAGGGGGACTGGGTGGGGTTTTAGCCCCATCCACCAGTGGATGGTTGTCACATGGACCAGGCATCTGCAGCCTGTTATCAGCCAGGGCATGTTTTCCCCAGGTTCCACCTCAAAGAGAGTTTGGGAGGGCACATGTCCAGCCATCATAGAATGGGTGAAGGACCAGGGAAAAATCCAGCCTACAAGACTGAGTTGGACAAAGCAGATGGACAATCGAGAGAACCAGTGCATGTGAGACAGAAGAAACAACTATGGAAACATGATGTCACGAAGTGCACCAAAGGCTCAACGTAGAAGTCTTGGGTCATCTTCATTTTGGAGATGACTTTTTTTTTTTTTTTTTTTTTGAGACTAGGTCTTGCTATTTTTGGAACTAGGTCTCGCTACAGGCCCCAGGTGGGACTCGAACCGCGATCCCTAGCCCCAGCTTCATAGGCTGAAGCTTACAAGCATGAGCCACTGTGCCCGGCCTGGAGATGACTTCTAGGAGAGCAAGGTGCACCTCCCCACATTACAGGAAAGGAGAGGAAAGCCAAAGACTGGGGCATTAACCCCACAGCAAAGCTGCAAACTGAGGCAGAGGAGATGATATAATGGCTATTCACAGATGCCTATATCTACAGAGAAACTTCTTTACTGGCACTGGCAGGGGGTGAGACCCCTAAATCTGATGCCAGAACCATAAGGTAAAGCAGCAAAACAATAGAGATGTGATTGGAGAAGACAGCCTCCAATGAGAAAGCACGGACAGACCACAGATAAGTATAAACTGGCTGCCCAACGCAAACTTAAGACTGAAAACCTACCAGTAAGGTTTGCCTGGTCCCAATAACACAATCCCTCACCTAATGAAAGAACACTGCCCCAGGAAAGAAAGTGACTAATGGACTTAACACAGATTAGTTAACAACAAAGACCGAGGTTTGAGAGAATGGAGGGAGCACCAAAGGAAGGAGGGACAGGGAAGTATCCCAAGAACCATTTATCAAGGGTGTGATTTAAAGAATAAAAATAAATTAAATTAAAAAAAAATGAACCAAGCCAGAGTGTGATTGATAATCCCATCATCAGGATTCATGATGGGAGGGGGAGCAAGGAACAGGGGATAATAGAGGAAGAAGGTGCAGGGACTGAAGGAAGGAGAATTTGGAGGAGGATCAGATTAGCTGAGAGGAGAGCTGATCTAGCATCCGGAATCGGGTAGGATCTGGGAGCTGTTGAACTTTCTGGAGCTCCCAACATACCAGTATTTGAAGTTTGGGAGCTGGATAAAGTTGGAGAAGAGTTCACCACAGAGTGAGTTGCCCTGAGGACCTAGAGAGAGTGAGAGAGCAAAAGGGGGGGGGGGCAGAGGCCGAGCTGTACCTGGTGTTGGTTGCGGAACTCACTCCATATGGGCTGCAATGACTGAGGACAGAAGACAGCCATAATCTGGCGGTTTCAGACTGAACTACAGTAAGACTGAGGTAAAACCCACGCAGCTCCCTGAGGAGCAGAAGTGGGATTCCTTTTGGCTTGGGACACTTGTGAGAGTGTGGGCTATTATACTCTTTTGGTTTGTCTTCTTCTAGTTGTGAATAACCCCCTGTGCTTATCCTTATCACAAACGTTTGATCTCTGGGCAACTGCTTGCACGCATAAGAACCCTCAATGACTAAAATTAAAAGGGATGATTCCCTCACCCATAACAGCTGCAACATTTTATTCATTAAAACATATTAAGTTCACACTACTCTAAAGCGTTCAAAACTCACTGTGTGATCTTTGTTGAGTATAATATAGATTACAGGCATTCTTATCCATTTGATTTATCTAAGCATTGTAAATCTCAAGAAGGAACCCAATTACTTAGTAAATGTAAACATACCATCACTTTATTTATTTATTTGAGACTAGGGCTCGCTATGTTGCCCTAGGCGGGTTTCGAACTCACAGACTCAAGTGATTCCTAGTCTTGTCCTCCCTTCCTAGGCTGGGATTAAAGGCGCGCGCCACCATGCCCGGGCTTCATAACCATCATTTTATACCCTTCAGGAAAGAGTAATATTTTTTCTCATGTATATGAATATTTATTTAAACCGTCTCCACTATTATCTATATTTCTACCTAGTTGCATTATGAAGACACACAGGGATTTTCATAAACTGCCGGTTTTTGTCCCTTCGAGAATCATTCATAAAACTATTTAAAATTCATTAATTACAATGAGTTTGGATAGCAGTCTAACTTTTTGCAATCCATTGCAGAGACCAATGGAATAGTATGTTGCACCAGATTTTTATTTTATTATTTTTTTTTTCAATTAGCAATAATCGCGCCTCGGATAAACCTCGGCTACGATACTGCCACTGCGCAAAGCTTGCACCAGATTGTTTTTAACTCCGCCACATGTGTCTCGCACGCCCGAGGAGACTGAAAACAGTAACTGATGACAAGGGGTCTTCAACAGACTCCCTCAGGAGTGTGTTCTGGACCTCTCAGCAGCCCGCCCAGGTCACTCAGTTCCCCCACCACCGCTTAGAGGACTGTCGTTCCCATCGCGACCACAAGGTGGAGCGCCGCCCCCTTCTCTGGCCCTCAGGTCACGGACCCGGAAGCACATCCCACGCACTCACGAGCTGGCATGGCGGCGGTCGCGGCGGCGGCTAGGGCCCTACTGTTGCCGGCGGCGCGGCGGCGCCACCTCTGGGGCTTCACCGAGAGGCTTCCGGTCCGAGGCGCAGCCGGCCGGGTGAGTTCCCGTCGCCCGTCTGGGCCCGGCCGCGCTTTCCCGCGGGTCTGGGTCTCTCGGCTGATCTTGGCCGCTGGCCTGGGCGGCGCCGCCCGGCGAGCGCTCCGGGCCGCGCGTCCTCCGTGGGGCCCCGCGGGGCGCCGGGCGGCCCGGGCCGCTGTGGTCGCCGGCTGCGGTGACCGGCCGCTGACGCGGGGCCAGTTTTCTCCCGCAGGTCCTGCGAGTCTGTGCTTATAAAGTTGGCGTGCTGAGCGCGACAGTAATTTGGGGGCAGTCGAGAAGGGAAGGGGTACGGGTTACTGGCCCGGGGATCTGCTACGTCCAAGACTAGTTTCTCCATCCTCAGCTGGGCTTTCTGCGGACGCTGGGGCAGCTGAAGGAACGTTTTGCTTGTATATGCGCATTTCTCGTGAACGAGCCTCCAACTGGCCCCAAGCGCTGGCTCTTGACCCGGTGTGTGGGGGGAGAGAAAAGCCGCGGGAAGGCACGGTCAGCAGCGACCGGTGTGTATCCTCGGTATCTTAGCGTCTTTCCCCGAACGTTTTGCCTTTCTGGAAACGGCTAAAGCAAAAACGTGCATTCCTACGTTGTGTGTAGATAATTTTATATAATTTTTCGCTCGTCTTTCGGCTTCTCTTCCTCTCCCCCTTGTTTCGGCCATAATGGGTGTTAAGCATTTCTAGGAGAGACTGACATAAAATCAGTGTCTCTCTGGATAGTAATGCGCATTTGCGCCCAAGAGAAGGTGTTTGTAGTCGTGTTTTTAGCTTTTCAGCAGCGTGCTTGGTTAAGGAAGCTTCGTGGGCTCGGCAAAGAGATCCCAAGGGAACAGAAGTTGGAAGAGGGTATTTTATAGACTCTTTTTGAGATAGATTTTGCTGCTTAATGTCAAACAGTGATGTGTTTTGCTTCCTCTCTCTCTCCCACCCTTCCATTCCTGGCTAGTCACTGTACCTTGGAGGGCACAGGTTGAGAAGTACACAGGCTGCGGCGGAAGTTGTTCTGAATGTCCCTGAAACACGAGTTACTTGCTTGGAGAATGGACTCAGAGTGGCCTCTGAAGACTCTGGGCTCTCAACATGCACGGTAAGTGATTCGGGCAGTCTCTCTGTCACCGCTTGTTAGGAGACAGTTGTTGATTTTTCAGTCTTAGCTCTTTGGTTGACTGATGGTTGAAAAATAGGGGCTGTTATTTTGTCTTGACAGGTGGCTCTTGGTTGTGAATCCTTTCAGCAAGTCTTCCTCTGCAGGTGCCGGTGCCACCTGTGTACCTGGTTCTTGTCACCTATTAGTGTTGATAATAAAGGGGTATATTTTCTGGGCTACCTGCAGGATGTTTTTACATATTATTTTATTATCTTATTTGAGCTTTAAAACAGTTCTTTTTAGTAGACAGCATCAGACCAACTTTACTGAGAGAAACAAGTTCAGAGAAGTTAAAAGATTTTCTTTTTTTTTTTTTGAGACTAGGTCTCAGTTTTTTGCCTGTGGAACCAACCGCAGGCTCACAATGCCTGGGGTACCACAGACTCAAGCAATCCCCAGCACCAGCCTCCCAGGTATCTGGGATTATAGGTGCGTGCCACCACGGCCAGCTATTTTTTTTGGGACTAGGTCTCACTATGTTGCCTCAGGTGAGTCTCAAGCTGAGATCCCCAGTCCCATTCGTGCGCCATAGGCTGTTGTTTACAGGCACGTGCCACCGTGCCCGGCTGAAGTTAAAAGATTTTATCCAGGGTGGCATAGCTCATACATGACAGAACCAAGATTAGAACCTAGATTTTCTGCATGTCTCTGATGTGCTTATGCTGCAGTTAATTTATTATAGTAACATAGTTTATTATAGTAATTTATTATTAGGTAGTCTTAAGAATCTGGGCTCTTAGGGAAGGTGGAAAGTATATAGTAGTAGCACCTGGCAGTTGCCTGATAACAAAAGTTTTAAATATCATAGGAATTGTCTATCCAATCAGCTCAGGTCAAGGAAACTTTGCTTTTACACCTGGAAAGCATTTATCAGGAAGAAAATGATAGTCTCTTGATTGCCTTAGGTTGGGCTCTGGATTGATGCTGGAAGTCGTTATGAAAATGAGAAGAATAATGGAACAGCTCACTTTCTGGAGCACATGGCTTTCAAGGCAAGTTGTAAGATTTATTTTTTTTTTTAGCTATTTAAAGTTTTTTATTGAGATTTCAACATTAATAAAGCAGAAAGAATTATGGAAGCCTCAACAAGTCCTGAGCTTCTTTAGCTATTAATTTTGCTAGTGACAGCTTCACATTTTAACTTGAATATAGTCAAATTTTTTTCTTAGTTTTTCTAAATAACATACCTTTAAATCACTTATTTCACTGCTGATCATTATGAAATTGTACATGTTTATTATTTCCAGAATTAGAATTTCTCTTCTCAGATTTAATAAATCTATGCCCATGTATTTCCTTGCTACCTCTAGATTTCAGGTTTTCTAAGTGTTTTACAAATTCAGATTACTCAAAATCTGTTCTAGGAAAACTGTTACCATCAAGTGGTCATAATTGTGTTGTGAATTTAAGTTGGAAAATATATAATAGTTTGTATAATCCAGCTGCATGTTATATTAAGAGCTTAAAATACACGGATGCCTGTGTCTCAAGATTCTGATTTAGTTTAGGATACAGTGTCTACAATGAGGTTTTTAGTTTTTTCGCCCTCCACCAAACCACCCATATCCATACTCCATCTGCTTTCCTCCTTGACCTTCTCTATCCTTTCCCCTAGTCCCTCTGGTAACCATTTTCTTCTTTTTACCAAATTCAAGTTTTATTTCTTCAGTTGTTGGTGTTTTTTT
>PVHY01028733.1:0-14934 GCA_004024945.1 Uropsilus gracilis | reverse complement strand
CGCAGGGGGCATGCAGGGTTCAAAGGGCATGCAGGATGCAGGGGGAGGATCAGGGAGATGCATAGGGTGTGAGGGGAACGTTCAAGGCATAGGGGGGCTGCAGTGTGGCACAGCTGAGGCATTTTGAGCCAGATGGGCTGATCACTCTTCTGGGCAGCTTGAGTGGAGGATTTGCGTCTTGTCCCCACACCTGTTGGGGGCACCCCCTCCGCTGGCTGGACGTGACCCTCATTTGGTGGGGTGGACGTCAGTCCGTGCCTCCAGACCAGCGAAGAGCTGGGCACCAGGCGCATGTCCTGGCCACCCCCATCTCCGGCCGTCTCTCGCGCACTTTACTGACTGCCTCAGTCAGATGGAGACTGAGGAGACTCCGCAAAGGAGACTTCGCAGCCCCTCTAGTTACTCGCTGCGCCCCTGCAGCAGTGGCCCGAACCGCCTCATGCAACTGGCGCCCGCCCTGGGGTCCTGAGGCTGGCGGAGGGGGGCAGCGCGGGCCCCAGCTGGGACCTGGCTACCCCCAGAGCCCTGCAAGGCGGTGCCCGCCTCCCCTGGCTCATGAAGTATTGAGCGTTTTCATGCGGGCGGCGAAAAGCCATCTGCTGTGACACGGGCGTTTGCGGAGACCAGAGCGGGCGTCTGTTGCGGAGAGGCTCCATCAATGCTAACGGGCGCTGGCCGCGGGGCTTGGGGGCACGCAGGGGAAGGCCTGGCCTCCAGGCTCCCTGGCCCGTGGCACCGTGGGGAGGTCACGGGCTTCCTCTCTGGCCTGTGAGCGTCAGCGTTAAGCGGGGTGGGGGGGGAGCTCTCAGGGGAAGTCGCGGTCTGGCCCCACATGGGACTTGTCCCCTGCTGCTGCTGCTTGTGATTCCTGCATGGCCTCCACCGCTGGCGGAGAGCGGGGCTCCGTTGAGGAGAGCCTGGAGCAGCTGGGCTGTTCCTTAGCGCCTGGCCTTCCATGGCCGGTTGTTGTCTTGCGAGCACAGAAGCTGCCTGATGGACGTCCCTTTCGGTCCCTGCTTGAACCCACCCGCACGGCCCAGTCACCCCGAACCATCCGTGCCTCGCTTGAGCTTCCGCAGAGCCTGCTGAGTCAAAGCTAGTGCCTCCAGCTGGGGGCTGGTGCTTCCGGGGAGCGGCCCTGATCAGCACCCGTGGAGCAGCGCCCAGCCCCTCGGGGCACCTGGGTGCTGCTGGGAATCGCTGCACCGAGGGGAGCAGTGCCAGGAGCTGTTGGCATCTCAGCGTCACCCCTGGTGTTTGGCCGCTGGTCGCTAACTCCACCGTGGACAGCGTGGCTGCCACCTTACGTCCCCTCCCTTCCGGGGGCTCCTGTCACCTCCAGGCCAGATGTGCGCGTGGTCAGGGGTGTCTCAGCATGGAGGGCAGCTGGCAGAGAGAAGCCGGGACAACTCCTTAAGGTGCTGGAAGAAGCCCCAGTCCCCACCGCCAGCGTCCTCCCGTGCACATGTCTGAAATGTCTGAGCTCTGTGCGACAACGTGTGCACCACAGGGGTTAAACAAACGCTCCCTGGCCGTACTGACAAAGGGACCCGTCGGAAGGGACATGTCCAAGGTGGCTGTGTCCAGAGGTGGCCGTTCCAGCCACGGTGATCGACAGGAGTTGAATTGGGGGGGGGGATCTCTAAGCAGAGGGTCCTGTTTCTCCGGAGAGAGCAAGGCCCCCTCAGACCGGTGCGCAGAGACGCAGGCAGGGTCTCCGGGCGGGGGGAGGGATGCGGTGGCCTCCGCAAGGCCGTCCTTCATCCCAGCCAAGCTGCCCGCGGGCGTCAGCCTGGGCCCTGCTTGCAGGTGTCCCTCTGACAATGCGCCGGTGATGATCCTCACGCACCGCGTCGTGAGGAGCGAGGCAGGTGAACAATGCACAATTAATTCCACGCACAATGCCTGGCCCCCATCAGGACCTCTATCCGTGTTCTCAGAGACTGCAGGATAGGGTTGGAATGTTCCAGAATATTAATGACTTATCAGGTCTGGGTAAACCGGAGCCGCGGCGCTATCTCTGATAATTAGATCGTGTTTCCACAGCCCTGTTCGGGGAAGCAGTGGTTCGTACCTGCTAATCCCTCTCTCCCGACACCCTGTGATTGTTCCTAATGACAGCCAGAGCTCTACGCACGGTGAAGGCAGGAACTCGGTCTCTGTCTGACCTTCCAGCTGCTGTTCGGATCCTGCCTGGGCTCTACCAGGAGTGGCCATTTCTAGAACCTTCTCTCCCCGCACACATTGGCAAGAAGTGCCCAGCGGCTCAGGCTGACGTGAGACACGACTGTCTTCCGATGGTCTGTTAGGTCAGTAATTAGCTTCTGTCACCGGCCGGCCTGCCCCACGGTGCGGATGCGGTTTCACGGACCACTTTGCAGGGAAAGCACGCCCATCAGCGAGTCGTGCTTTGTTGACCGGAGTGGCTTTCCGTTGGCTGGGTGCATCTTTTCCTTTTGACTAGGAAATAAGTTGGTTGTGAGGACATGATTTTCCATTCTTCACAATGATATGGTGATGCCAGCGTCTTGAAAGCTACCCTGGAATTAGCAGAGCAGCGAGCGGTTGGCCTGTGTGCGAGCTCACCGGGGCCCCCGGAGCGCCGTGGGTACCACCAAGAGCCTCCTGTAAAAGTAGTATGAACAATTTTAATTAAGAGGAGCAAAATGCGTTTCCCCCCCCTTTGTAGGTTAAGTGCCCATCACGCCGCCTCAGGACAATGGTATTAGATTTGTAATAAGGACAAGTAAAGCTTTTCATTTTGATTAGCTGGGGCGTATTTTTCATCAGCCTCTCCCGCGTGAGCCATGATTCCAAGACGGAATCTTGTAATCTTCTGCAGAGGGAATGATTCAGCTTAAAAATCAATAGGGCATGAGGTATTTCAAGTTCTCATTACTGTAATGTGTCAACATCACTTCAGTGACCCCAGAGTCCCGTGTTGGCTGGTTTTTCCCCTGATTTATTGTGCGATCTCGGAGGGCAAACTATAATTTCACTTGGAATCAGAAAGTCTCCGTTTATGGTTCGTGTCCGAGTCTGCAGTCATTAGGGCTTTCACGGGGAATCAATACGTTCTCTTGTTGCTAACAACTGAATGAAGTTGTCACCTGGTTGGGTTACAAAGAAGCTGGCCTGAGGGCTGTGGGGAGGGCCAGTCCTTCGAACAGGCTCTTTGGGCAAGGGCTTAATGGCCCCGCATGGCGGGCCCCCAGCCTTCTTCGGTGCGTCTCTGGCAGCGAACCCCCAGTCCGTGGAATCAGCAGAGTCTCATTCTTCTTTGTGAACTGTTTGCGGGTGAGATAATTCTCCCGGGTAAGACAAGGTGAGAGTGTCTTTCTTGAAAATCTGAGTTCTGGCACATTTTCTCGGACCTGTTGAGTCATGCCAGCTCTTCTTAAATACCTAATCATCAGGCTGAGGTGGTGCTGGCACGTCTTCCGTCCTTCCCTGATTACCTAGTAGCCCAATGATGCTTCCAGGAAGAAGGGGGCTATTTGCTCTCGACACGCCGTCTACCCATGCATGTATCCATGCAGGCATGCATGTGTATGCAATGCATGTGCACACACCACACTGAACCTTCTCCTAGAGGGTGTGCAGGGACTATTTACACTGCTATCGAGTCACCAATAGCACTTGAGAGTAGTGAGTTCAAATTGCATATCTAATACCAGTGCCTAGTCATGGGGAAGGTGATGGTACTCACCAGCCTCATCAGAAACATAGTGAAATACCTACCACGCCTGCTCCCTGAACCGTGGATGCAGCAGGATCCATGAAGGGTCATGGAAGGGGCTGAGGTGAGAGATGTTGGCAGAGCAGAGCACTTGGTGCAGAAACAGGTTGAGAGGGAGCTGGTGCTGGGCAACGGGATGGATGGCCTGGAGCGTCCAGGGCTGACATCAGCGTTTGCTCATGCCCTGGCCACATGTGGGGTGCTGTCACCCTCCTCGTCCATGAGACAAAGCCAGCTCTGATGTGTGTGCGGTGGATGCTCCAGGTGCTTGAGGAAGGAGCTTGAGTCTCAGCCCATCCTGTTTGAGCCCCTTACCCGTCTAAGCTCCAGCAGGTAAGTCAGTGGACTTCCGGTCAAAGGGGACCAGGGACCTGAGAACTCTTCTTCCACTGGTCTTCAGCCTTCCCTGGTCTCTCCAGCTTGATGACGTTCACAGCCCATTCTTTGTCTCACCGGTCAGGAGTTCTAGACAAGAGCCCGTTGATCAGTTTCTGACACTATTCTAACAAAACAGGCATTGATGCGATGACCTCTTGAAGGAGGTCAATGAGAACCTGACCCTGTGAACGTATATAAGTGCTGTAGCCTATGTCCAGCACAGGTGTGGCCAGCTGAGGGGCAGAGCAGGACGTGGTGTGTGCTCATGTCCATGTGTGAGGACAGGTGTCTCATGGGTCCTGGAGAGGCAGACAAGGAACTGATAGCCGTGGTGGCTGGGTGTGGGGGCTGAGGCTTCGGGGTAGGAAGAGACTGACCATTTATTTTCTGCCACTTTGCGCTCATGGATGTCTGGCCCTGTGCACGCATAGCTTTTTCCAATGAAATAATTAGGAAAGATGAAAATGAAGCGATCCAACTGGCTCTGTAGGTATTTGGGACCATTTTTATTCTTTCCCCTCTCGTCTCTCTAGATCAGATTTGATAGCAGGGGTTGCAGATGTTGAGGCACCAATAGCGCACAAGCCCTGCAACAGCTGGCGTCTGCTGGGTAACAAACAGCCCCGCTATTTCATGGCTTAAATCCAAACTGTTGGCTCACAGATCTGTGTGGCAGCGACGTGGTTTGGGTTCAGCTGGGTATTTCTTCTGCTGGATTCACCTGACCCCCTTGGACTCCTGGGGGGATTTATCCACAGTGGCTTTTCTGCCATGTCTGGAGAGTCTCTGGGGTGCTTCAGCTTTCCACCCAGGTGGCCTCCTCAGCAAACTGACGTGGGTCTCGAAGTCCCATCTGCAGTGGAAAGGCAGCCGCTGACTCACAAGCACCTCCCAGGCCCTGCTTGCATTGCCGTTGTTGATATCCAAAGGGACAGATTGATAAACAGTCATGGAAGAAGCAGCCGACTCACCTTGAAAGGTGTGTGCGAACAGGGATGAGATAAAGATGTGGTCATCCTTTGTCTCTCGGGCCAGACTTTTTTGAGACATGCTAGACACTGAAGGGAAGGGGGCCGATGAGGCAGAGTCTTCTGAAGCTAGATCTCCATCAAGAAATGATCCGTGGCATTTAAGTCCAAAGGGGTGTCGCTCCATCACCCCCTTCCTAGTTACTATCACCTGAGCAGTTCCCTTATCTTTTACAGTTCAGGCATGAGCGCTCATGTGCATTTTGTTCTGCCTTCAGTGGAATGTCAGCCAAAGGTAAGGCAGACTTGTGCCTCTGGGGAAACAGAGCATCCCCAGGATAAACCCCCTCTCTGGGGAAGGGCTGGCACTGGTGCCCCACCCACGTCTGTGTGGACCTAAGCACCCCTCAGCCTTGTACTAGCACTCTTCCTGCTCTGGATGAAGGATGCTGCTGCAGCCAGCTTGAGTTTACCTTCCCTGTCCTTCCCTGGATCTGCTAGTTTATTCCCGAGATCATCAAGGGAAAATCATGCGTTTGTTTTTCTGGTTCTGCTGGCCCTGGTTTATGCTTCCTCTGGCTGGTGGGTGCACAGATGGTGGGAACCTATCCTGAAGAATGCCAGGTGGTGCCTTTTAATGAGGAACTGAATGGCGCTGGGTTAAAATTCAGTGGACGCTGAGTGATGGGCAGGTAGGAACATGTCTGAGATCTGCTTTCTGCTTTCCAAATATCCTGAGCTTTGTCTGCCTCCTTGGGTGGTTAGGTAGATGGGTCCGTGTGCCTTGTGTGAGAGACGCAAGGAGACCTCTCTGCAGATTGGTTATCTGTAGGTTCCACCCCATACCCCATGCCTCTAGCTGCACGCTTGCACACTCTAGTCTGTGAAAACAGAATCAAGTGCGTTATGTCGGCACTTCGATTTGTAAGGCAGAGTTCACTGAAATTGTTTTCTCTCCAGCAGCCTTGGAAATTCTGCCCTAGTTATGTAGTTTCTTGCTCTGTGGATGGATCTGAAGTGTTCCTTGAAGCTGCTGATTGTCAATCACGTTTATATAGTTGTCACTTTCAGTATGTCACAGTCAATAGCAGAAATGTAAAGCTTGGAGGCACTCATTCTCACTCTGACATTCATAACTCAATTGAGCTTTTATAGAAAGAATCTAAAAATATACAAATTAATGATTAATAAAATGACTTTCAGGAAAGGACCTTTTATTTTAAAAAAAAAAGGAAGATAATATTTGGAAACAGAATGCTCCAAGTCCATCTAAAAGAGATGCTCACAGGTAGACCTCAGGTAAAGTGGGGGAGAAAGGCTTAGTCTGGATTTCCTGGGGCAGTTTCTCATGGAATCTAACCCTGTGACACTCAGTCACCAGAGACTGTGGTGTGCTGGTGTGCGCTTGGAAAGAAGAGCAAGAGGGAGAGAGATGATGCCAAAAAAATAAGGCATTAGAAGGACTCATGCTAGCAGAAATAAGCCAGAAAGAAAGAAATACTGGATGGTCTCACTTTTATAAGGGATATAGAGAAAACAAACCAAAGAACAAGAAAAAGTTAAAACTAACCTGCCAGCAGAACTGAAGCATAGAATAAGAGGGGGAAGGGTGTGTAATTGAGGGAGGGATGGACACAAGAGATAAAGATCATTGGTGATAAGGTATTGGAAGAACCTCGGGTAGATAGCAATGTAAAACATATGTGTATGCACACACACAGAGAGACACATATATGTGTGCAATCAATTTTTAAAAAACAATAAACATTTAAAAAATGAAAATAAAATAAGGCAAGGCATTGATTCCGTTCTCAAGAAGCTACCCATTTTCCATTTCATGAAACACTCAAAGGAAGAATGTACTATTCTGTGACACAGACTATACATTCATCACCAGCTTCATGAAGGGAAAATCACATGGACAGCAGTGGCCAGAACATTTTCCAGGGATGATGGTTCTGGAAATTCCCTTATTCAGTCATTTTAGTGCAGCCTTGTCAAGACCCTGCTAAGTGTAGCGGCCTGTGCTGGTACCAGTGGGTTGGAACGGGAGGTTAGGTAGGAAAAAAAGTCTTACAATGGTAAGTCCATATGTCTCATCTGAGATAAGCATCCTGAAGAAAAGGTGCATAACTCCAGGAAGCAAAGGTGTCACTTGGATGAGTCAAGCTGGGGAAAGAGAGTCAAGCGGCTGTGGCTGGGGTGGTGAAGCAGTGACTTCGGACAGCTCGGGGCGGGTGATGTCATCAGAAGATTCTTCCAGATATGCAGATGCCTTGAGGTAGGGGATATGGGATAGCCCCCCTGGGACGGGAGGAAGGCCAGGTGGGTGAGGGCAGAGGGACATGGGAGGAGCCAGTGGTCTGGAAGCAGGGGGCAGGCAGTAAAGGGATCTGGAAGGGACAGTCAGGACTTTCGATCTAAGTATCGGCAGAGATGGGGTGTGGTAGGTGTGGGGGCTGGGCTGGCGGCAGTACTGGAAGGAATGTGTCTGTAGTTGGAGGGATGGAAGAGCAGTTCCATTGGAAGAAGAAGGAAGCTATGGGCATGATCAAAAGTTGAGCTTTGTTAGCAGAGCTGATGAAGTGTGAGCGGGGACTTTCTGATCTTACCGCATCTCCAGTCGATCCCACAGTCCCGACTTGCCTCGCATGTTGCCTCTACCCTTAGGATTAGGGTGATTGTGGTAAGAGGTGCTAGTCCTGGTTGAAGGACGATTGTATGCCAGGCATTGAGCCTCTGATTCCGTCGCTGTCTCCTTCTTTCAACCCAGTCCACTGTCACCATCAGTCCAACTCTGCCTCTGGGGCACATCCTACATCTTTCCAACTGCTTGGTGTTCTGCAGCCTCCAGCTTCCCTTCTGGATGCTCCATGATCTGCACTTGCTCCTTCCAATTCATTGTCTGCATCACTGATAAAGCAATTGCAAAAAGCTTGACTCCATCACCCACATTCACAGCAGCACTCATCATGATTGCCAAGAGGTCGATGCCACCCAAGTGTCCATCAACAAACAGATAGGTAAACAGAATGTGGTCTACACAAGTGATGGAGTGTTACACAGCCCTTAAAAAGAAGCCACCCCTGTCACCTAGAGCAGTGTGAATAGACCTCAAGGACACTGTGCTAAAGGAAATAAGCCCATCACCGGCTTGTTTCATTCACTGCTAATGACTGTACTTACAGGAGTTATCTGGAATGGCCAGCTGCACACAGACAGAAAGGGTAATGTAGTTACCAGACCAGAGGCTGGGAGAATGGGGAAGGGACGATTTTATTTTGTCTATTTTTAAAATTTTATTTATCTTATTTTACTTCATTGTCTACCCTGGGACTCTCCCACCACCTTATCACCCGTGAACTATCATCTTAATCTTTTGTGTTCACCCCACCCTGATTTCCCCCTCCCCCTCTCTTGCTCTGCTTCAGTTCTGCTGACAGTTTTAAATTTTTCTTGCCCTTGGTTTTCCCTCTATCCCTCATGTAAGTGAGACCATATCATATTTCTCTTTTTTCATTCTGACTTATTTCTGCTAGATGATTCCTTCTAGCTCCACCCATGGTGCCATGAATGACATAAATCAGTCTTTTGATGGGTGTATAATATTCCATTGTGTACACAGACCACAGCTTTCTGATCCATGTGTCTATTTTTGGGCATTTGGGTCGCTTCCACACCCTGGCATTGCAAATAGTGCTGCAATAAACATCCGGGTACAGGTGTCCTTTTGGATTAGAGTTTTTGTAACCTTCGGGTGGATTTCTAGAAGTGGGAATGCTGGGTCAAATGGTAGTTCCATTTTCAGTAGTTTAAGGATCCGCCACACAGATTTCTAGAGTGACTGGACCAGTTTGCATTCCCACCGGCAGTGTAAGAGTGCTCCTTACTCTCCACATCCATGCTAGCACTTGTTGCCCTTTTTTTTTGATATGGGCCATTCTTACTGGTATAAGATGGTATCGTATTGTGGTTTTGATTTGCATTTCCCTGCTTATTAGTGATATTGAGCATTTTTCATGCTCCTGTTGGCCATTTGTATATTTCCTCTTTGGAGAAATGTCTTTTTTAGATCTCCCCATTTTTTGACTGGACTTTTTTGTCTTGTTTCTGTTAAGTTGTGTGAGCTCTTTGTGGATCTTTGTTATCAGACCTTTATCACTTGTGTGTGAAGGGAGGATTTTAATTAGTAGTGTGGAGTTTCAGCTTTCCGTCAGGAAGGCACCCTGGAAATCCGTTTTGTAACAAAATCAACCCTGGACTCTTCCTTCAAAATTGTGGAGAGAGTACATTTTATATCTATATTTATAACAACAAGCGAGACCATTAAAAAGGGAGGAAAAACCCTTAAATCACGCGAATTAGTCGTCTACATTCTTCTGTGGTTCCCAGTGTGTTTCCACAAAACAAAAGCTGATGGCCTCTGCCCCTGTGGTCTCACAGCTGCCCATTCTGCCTGGGCTTGGGCCTCAGTCCCAAGATCACTGTACCTCTATACTTGCATCGCTCATGCCCAGCCCTCGCCCCCCAGGTCCATGGGGTGATCTCTGTGTCATGCACAAGGCAAATACAGAGCAGAAGTTTCTCATTTATAGCGATGATGACCATGGCAGTGCGGGAAAACGCTTGCGACGATGCTTGCCCTTCACATCATCAGCTGTGTCACCCTGGGCTGTGTGGGGCGGTTCCTTCCTAACCAATGTAGGTGCCCACCGCACAAGCCCTCACCCCTGGGCACTCCCAAGGACCCTTCAGGATGTCACTTCCTTTCGATGAGATGCGAAAAGCTCCCCCGCCTTCAGGAAAGGATGGACTTGATTTCAAGGAGGTGACAAAAATCTTGGGATTTTTTGCGTCTGGAGGGGAACGTCCGGCGACACGCTGCGAGTTGCTCAGTGCTGTCCTCCAGAGTGACCAGCGGGCTTGACACTCAGCTGCAGCCGAGCACAGGGACTGTCCAAGAAACCGTAGCTCTGGAAACGAAGGAGGAACAATGATGAGACGCCTGCTCCCAGGCGGACGTGAGGTTCTCAGCCGCAGGCAATGGGCCACATCGGATCCAGGACAGACTTGTCCCCATGCGGGAGGCAGCTGTTGGGCGACAGCCCCTCCAGGAGCTCCGGGTGACAGAAAGACTTGGGCTTGCTGGTTCCTGCACCCCCAGGCCCGCGTCGGTGGGGGAAGGGAAGCATGGAGATGGACGCATTCTCCCTTGTTGTTAAGGTTTATTTTCTATTAGTGCCTTTGACGTGACTGGCACCGATCCACGTGGCACAGCCTCATGGTGAAGTGCTTTGGAGAGTCGAGCGGCTTTTGTTCATGCAAGGTCACCAGAGCCTCGCTGCCCTGTGCAGGTCTGAGCGTGTCCTGGGGAAACGCGGGGCCCCGGGCCCGAGTGCTTGTGGCCACGTGAGCGCATGGCCGCAGCGGGGGCTGTGGGGGGAGGGGCGGGGAGCGGCCAGCACCCCCTCACAGCTCACTTGGTCTCCAACTCCCCGAGAAACTGGCATCCGCTGGCTCCGTCCGCACTATGCAAGCCCGCACGTCCCTCTGGAGACTGGCAGTGGATGAGTTTCAATGGCTCCATCCTTCCCACAAACACAGTTGGAGACTCTGTCAGGCAATAAAGTTTAAGGGCTGGAGAAACGCCAAATCTGGGCCCAGAGAAATGTCTGCTCCGTAGTCTCGGCCTGTTAAACAAAGGCAAACAATTCATTGCCAGGACCTGGCAGGACTCTGGAGGTTCCTGTCGTCTGTTAAGTAACACTGCACCCTTGGAAAGCCTAAAAAAAAGGAAGAGAACATTTCAGAAGTGTCCTTTTTGTTGCTGGCCGGAGGCTGCTGACAGCCATGCCAGATGTAAGCCCGCCCAAGCCTTACGTCTGTCCCGGGCATCTCCTGCCCCATGGCTCCCGGTGCTGTCATCAGCTGCTACGGGGTGAGGACTGGGGGTTGTCTCTAAAGCGTCGCTCAGGTTGAAGACAGCCAGGCCTACGGAGGCAGCGTGCATGCTCTCGCCTGCTCTTCCAAGGGCCGTGGCGAGGAAGCCCGGTCACTCTGCTGGCTTACACCAGCTGTGGAAGAACGTGGTGGTGGGACTCGTGTCCATGGACGTGCGCTTGAGAGCGATGAAGGGGTGAGAAGAGGCACGCAGTTGAGTCCTTGGTGCTGATGGGGTGTCCAGGGGGTCACGGAGAGGACATTCCAGAGCTGAACCTGTGCGGGGTTCTCAGAGTTTGGGCTTCACTCTCAAGTCCGTTGTGCCTGATGCTTGGAGACAATCAGCCTCACAGCGAAAACCTGGCGATGCCCCCGCTGTCTCCCAGGCGCCGAGCTGACACGGGGCCATTTTGAAAGACGAGCACCTCGACCAGAATTAGTTTAAATGCCTGCAGAGAGGCTCGAAGCCCACAGAAGCTATCCGCCGGCCTTGCTTAGGATAATGATTGTCGACCGAGCCCATTGTCAACAGCGCTGGTAGATAATTGCCCTGGCTGAGATGAGCACCGGAGAGGGAATTTTAATATTTCCTGACTCCCTGGTGAAGAAGGAAACCTTTTACTTTATTAGAGGTGGTGGTGGCGGCAATCTACAGGCAGCAGGCACTAGAGGGAGATGTCGGAGGAGCTGCGGGTGGTTCAGATTTCGCTTTTGTCTGTCTGCTACCCAGAGGGGGCGATTCAGATTCCACAGGTGACTTCTCTCCTGATAGAAGCGTCTGGACTTGAAGTCAAAGCTTTCTTCTGCTAAAAATATCTTGATTCTGCAGAGAACAAGAGCGTCGGAAGATAGGCCACAGAACTCCACAGAAAACTCACCCCTAGAGGTCTGTGGGCTTGTGTCGTATCTCACAATCTCCATGTTTTCTCCAAAGACGCTCGCTGATGAGAAGTCGCTTGCACATGCAGCTATTCAAAAGCAACCTATGCCATTATTTTGAAGTAGGAGGGGAGCTTCACCTCCAGATGCTCACGGTTCAAACCTTGGGCGGAGTAAGGAAACCGCCAGGCCTGGTGTGCATTTCTTTAGAGGTGAGGCATTGGGTAGAAAACTCAGCATGTGGGTGTTCTGTAGACCAGAGGAGATATTCCTGGGACCCCACATCTGGTCCAGGAAGATGGGCCTCCACTCCAGTGTCAGGTCTGTCTCCAGAAGGGAGAGGTGAGGCCTGTGATTTCTGTCCACTGGAGCTCAGTGCCACTGAGCTCTGGGGACCCTTTCTGTGCATTTTGCTGGCCCTGATGGCCATGTGGAAGCATCTGCTGGGCAAGTTCACCTGGCTCTTGCATCTGCTCAGAACTACCACCTTTCACCATTTAAACCTCAAAAGGTTGTGGCATATTGACACTGTGGAATATTACTCAGCCATCAAAAAGAACAAGCTCATGCCATTTGCAGCGTTGTGGCTGTAGCTGGAAGGGATGAAACTGCTGAAATGAGACAGAAGGAAAAGGAAATTCCGGATGGTTTCACTTCCATGTGGAATGAAGAAAAACCAAACAAAAGGACAAGGGAAAAGTCAAAAAGAGCAAGCTGACCACAAAACTGAGGCACGGGCAAAGGAGGGGGCGGTGGGGGGCCAGAACCAGGAGGGAAATGGACACTAGGTAAATTGGTGACCGTGGTGTTGGGAGAACTATGGGGACGACAAACATTTAGGGGAACAAAAGTGAATCTGTTAAAAAAAAAATCAAATAACTCCCCTAAGCTAAACCAAGGGGATAAGTAAGCATCTGCCACTGAATCTGCTTTGGGGATGGAGGGAAGGAGCAGAGGGTTTTGCTGGAGGTCCCTCCCTTGGTCCTATGCACACTCCCTTCCCGTGCTGAGAATTCACGTGTCCACATAGTCAGGACCTGAGAATCTGAGCCGCCAGCCCTGGCCTGGGTTTCGGCGTGACTGACCGTCCTTGGCTGGGAAATTTTGGGTTTGCAGCTGGGCTGTGCCAGCCTCAACCCCTGAGGAGAGAGCAGGGCTTACCGTGGGAGAGGGTCAAGGTCGGGGGGGATGCGTGAAGGCCAGCAGGACGCTGGCTGGGGCTGAGGGGCAGCCGGATGCCCCTGGGAGGCCTGGGCTGCTGGTGACCCCGTCATCTCCTGTGCACATGGACACAGCTTTGTGTTCAGAAAGAAGCATGTGGCCTCCCGTCTCCACACCACAGTTTTCTGGGAAGAGGGAGGGGGTGTGTCTTGTCCCTCAGCACAAATGCCGAGACTGTGGTGGCACCTCCGTTCTTGTGTCCGGGGCGGGCGAGAGGGGGTGTCTCTGCCTCTGTGCAGGTCGCTGGAAGGGGCATCGGGCCCAGGAGCTATGGGAATACGACACAGGGCTGTGGGGAGACAGGGACTGGGAGGACAGGTGGGGAGTCTTGTCTGCAGACCGTGTGCTGGGCAAACGTCCATTTCCACCGTGGCCGGGTGGCCCCGGCTACAGGGCCAGAGTGTTTTCTCGGGACCCCTGCAGGCATGGACCATGCCCCATAGCCACTGACCTAGAAGGAACCCCCAGCACAGGGCTCCCGGCAGCCACAAACCCTGGTGTCACAGAGCAGGCTCTTTCTGCTCTGAGCTGGTCACTCTCCAGGCCACACCCTCTGTCTTGGGGGTGCTGTTTGCGTAAGAAGGGGGCCGGGCCCATTCATCACACACATTGACCCTCTCTGGCCCTCTCTGGCCAGCTCCTGTGCCCCTCGCCTCGGAGTGGTGTCCCGAGCAGCCCAGGGCTCGGCCTGGAGTACAGCGCGAGCTCTCCTGGGAGAGGATGGTCAGCCGCCCTCCCCTCGCTGGCCCAGACCCCTCCCGCCCTCCCCCCAAGCAGCCGCTTCAGCCCCCACGAACTCCTCCTGAGATCTGCAGCCTGGGTGGCATTTCCTTGAAGGTGCCTCCTCCTCCGTGGTCCTTCCGCCCTGACTATACCACTTGGGAAGGAGCGACGTCTCCCCAGGGGTCCTTCTTTGCCATCAAGCCATGTCCGGCCCACCAGCCCCCAGAGCTACATCCAGCTCATGCCCCCTCTGCTTCTGACTCCTCCAGTTCCACTTCCGAAAATGCTCCCCGGTCCCACGTCACCCCGCCATGCGCCCCCATCTCCCTGAGCCGGGTTTCCTCTGAAGTATATGGTTTTGCACCTGCTTGTCTTTCACCAGCAACGCTCCCTTTGCCCCCCACCATCCGCACCTCCTCCTGGGTCAGCGCCCTCTGCCCTTCAATACCTGGCTCGGATGCCAGCTGTTTCTCAATGCCCCAGACTCAACGAGTCCTTGAGATCAAGATTCTTCCCCTGTATCTCTACAGAAACAGCTGGGTCCTGGCTTCACAGGGCAGCACCGCCGGGTACTGAACATGGGCCCGGTACCGAACAAGAGAGTCACTTGTCCGTGCCTCAGTTTCCCCATCTGTAGAACAGACATAAGCTTGAGACCGAATCACACAGTAGTGAGGGTAATACGGTGGCGGTCACCGGCCACTCAGGACTCGGCCAGAGGAGCTGCTGCTACGCTGTTATTATGCTGCTGCAACTGCCCAGCGTCTCAAGAAGAGGTTTATTCCCCCTTATAATCCTAGAACTTTGCACAGCAACTAGTTCATAAATAAAGGCAGCACTTCCATGGAATCGAAAAGGATACTTTCCCTGAGAAAGGCGCCGGGAGATGATCTATTTATTGTACGGATTTCGATAACTCACCGCCAATCATTTGGGAGCAGAATGAAAAATCTTATTTTCTTCCTTCTTATCCCTGGGATTTAGGTAACTTAGATGAAAAAAGTGCATATAGAAACCAATAATCCCCCCTATTGCCCGGGGAGAGAACGTGGTGGCTGCTGGGAGCTGCCCAGTCGGGGGAGGTAC
>PVHY01028732.1:0-14940 GCA_004024945.1 Uropsilus gracilis | reverse complement strand
CCCCAACCCCAGCCCCGCCCCAGCCCCAGCCCCAACCCCAGCCTGAGCCCCAACTCTAGCCCCAGCCTGAAAGGAAAGGAAAAGGCAGGAGGAGGAGGAGGAGGCCTGGAGCAGTGGCCATGCCCCCTGGAGTCCTGCCAGTGGCGCTTTCACGCGAAGCCGGCCCCTGGTTGGCCCGTGTGTGTCCAGCTGCGGCAGGGGGCCAGCCCCTCGAGGCTCAGGCGCAGGAGGACGGCTCTGGGCGCCTGGCAGAGCGGGTCATCTGTGCTCACTCCCCCCCCCCCCCGCCTTGGACCCAGGAGCTCACACCCGCGAGACCTGAGAAGATGGTGAAGATGATGGGGCGGGGGACTTCCGGGTTAGGCTGACGAGAAGAGCAAACGGCCATGTCTGTGCTGAAGGTTCTCCTGTCCCGCAGGTGAATGTCCAGCGTTCACGTCGCCAAATGAAGCCCGATTCTGCTCAACAGGGACCAGGCCAGTGACGATAAGCAGCCCTGGTTGTTACATCCGCGCCTGCACCCACGTCCCCTGCACCCCACCCCCCAGGACCCGAGGTGGCACCCTGGACCCGACGGCCACCTTGCCAGCCGAGCTGCTGTGCCCGTTCCTTGGTTTACCGGAGCGGCCAGCGCTTTGGTAGCAAGAGTCCCAGCGTGGGGTCCCTTCCGTGGAGCCTGCGTTTTGCAAAGCCCAGCGTCTGCCAAAGCTGTGCAAGAACCCTCTGTGGTTGTGTGTGAAGTGGAGCCGGGCTCCAGGCCATGGAAAGCCAGGGCCGCCCAAACCAGCCCCCAAACCAGCCCCCCATGTTCCTGGAGCACCCCCTGGAGCGAGACCCCCCCCGTGAGAACTGCTGACCAGGTCATCAACCTGGGCAGGCCTTGGCTGTGTACGTCCTGGCTACGGGTGTCAGAAGCATCAGGCAGAGGCAACAGCTTGTGGGTGCAGCGAGGCGTCCGCTCAAGATGGCCCACCGTGGCCTGGGCGGCTGTGTCCACTGGCAGATGGGGGAGGACACTCGAGAGACGCCCGCTTTCGGGCGGGGGTGATGTTTGGGACCCGTCGGGCTCTTGGGCCGAGTGTGCCGGAACCCAGTGATGTAGGAACAGGTCAGCCAGAGAACGTGCGGGCTGGCGTCTTGGATGCTGTGCTGGAGATGGATGGGCTGCAGCTGCTGCACGCCCTACTCTCCAGGAGCCCCTGGAGGGGGAGCCCAGGCCTGTGAGGCCTCCCCGGAGCCAGCTCCCCCACCTCCTTGCATTCCTTTGCTAAATGCACAGCTCTGCTGCTTCTGGGGAGGAAATGCTTCCTGCTGCTGGGGAATGAACCAGGGTGACTGGTTCTTGATCTTGAGCTGCCCGGGGGGGCCCCCCTCAGGTCTGTCGCTGCACCCCCAGACCGGCAGGCAGCAAGGCCACATAGGGTGATGAGTAGTACCTCATTTCCCCCTTTGAAGCATCTCTGATTTTGAAGCTATCCATAACGTCTTGCTCCCTTTCCTCACCGTCTAGGGAAGTCCGGATTATGAGCACGTGAACTGTGCATCCTCTTTACAAGCTGTTTGCTCCTGAAAGAAAGCGGAGCCTGGCCTTGCTGCTCCGCGTTGCTGGTGGGGGTGACACCACCTCCAGGCAGGCCTCCAGGAAGCACAGGAGCAGGTGCTGGCCTGTCTGGATGCAGAAGCCTCTCATCCTCTGTGAGGCTGTTTCACCTAACTGCAAAGAGAGAGAGTGTGTGTGTGTGGGGTGCTCGGAGTGGGGTTGCAGTCACGTCCTAGGCTAATGCTGACTCTGGCTGGAGAAAGTATGTTCTGATGACCTGGTGATGCCAGAACCACTCGTGTTTAAAAACCTTTCTCGATTGGTGAATGCGGTGGCTGGCTTGCGTAGACCAGTTTAGTCACTCACTGTGAAGGAAAACCTGGTGCTTAAGTTCTTGATCTTGAAAGATGTGCTTAACAGGTCAAAGGTCAGTCCTTTGTGTTGTTGGAAAACACACACCTCAGGATCTAGGAGAACCTGGATCTTCCTGAGTGGCCTGCAGAGGGACCTGCAGAGTTTTCTCACGTATGAGTCTGGGGTTCTGTATCTGAAAAATGTGACTTAGAATGTCTGCCTTGTGAAGTGGTGCTGCGTGTGTGTGTGTGAGAGAGAGATGGAGGGAGGTGAGAGATGGATCGAACAATAGGCAGACATGTTTAAAGACCAAGCTATCAAGAGCAAACAATAATGATCGGATATGATAATCGCATTGTTGAGGGTGACCCAGATGACAGCTTTATTCCACTGGGATATTTTGTCTTAAAATGGCACCCCTCCCCCCGGGGGGGGGAAATTTAGTTGTGGGGATATGAGTTCTTACAGATTTTGTATTGCACAAACTGTTGTCAGAACGTCTCAGGAATCTCGAACGGTTCTCTGCATGCGTTTGGAAAACATCTTTTTGAGACTCTTATGAGAATTTAACCCTCTCCCCCCTATGACTCCTCTTCATATGTCCATAAAGCTCACGTAACAGCTGCGGTTATGGGGGCGGGGGTGGCGACTCAGACGGGAATTCCACGCCAAGTCCCTTGAGGGTCTGTCACAGAATAAATGCCTATCGAGAGAGCACGTTTCCGTTGTGCTCTTGGTTCGGACACTCCTCGCTCTATGCTGTTTACAGCAAAGTGCTTGTTGAAGGAGGGAGACAGGAGCCATGGGAAACGTAAATCTGGTCCAAAGTCTGCACTGTCATGTTGCTTCTCTGCCGATGAGTGACAAGGGACCAGGACTGTTGTAGAGCGATGCCAGATGCGGGGCGTGAGCTTGGGCACCCCACCAGACCAGCTTGTTCCGTCTCTGCTCCGCTCTTTCGGGATCCAATCACTCGCCAGGGAGAGGGGGGTTGGGGTGGGTGTACGCTCTCTGGGAAGGTGGGTTTGCAGGGCCTGGCTGCCTGGCTGTGCTCAGAGAGCTGTTGTAGGGAGAGCAGGCCGGGGAGGGGAAAGATGCTGGGTCTCCCTGAGTGGACCCTGCTCGCTGGAAGTAATGTTCAAGCACAGGTGACCCCTCGGCCAGCGGCTTTCCCCTGGTCAGCGCTGGGAATGACTGGGTTCACAGGGTTAAGCCGGGGACTGCAGCTCCATTAGGGAAGTCAAGACACTTTGGGGAATAAAACTGCAAGTCCATCTGCGATCAGTTGATCCTAGAGACATCTACTTGCCGCTCAGGCTCTCAGCTCTCTCTCTGCAGAAGCAGCATCTGAAGCAACACTGGGTTGCTCCCTACCATTCGTCCACTCATGTCATTTCAGTGAGCCAATGTTTCCTGAGAGCTGCTTGCTAGAATGTACTAGGCTCTTGGAGCAGACCAGGAAACAAAACAAGGCAGAGCACTCGCCTCCTGGAGGACTTTGGATGGGGGTGGGGGGATGGGGCTTTGGGGTACCATCGTTCACAGGGTGCTCTCCTGGGAAGGAGGTCTGGGAAAGCTGGAACGAGACTTTCCTAGAAAGAGAGCAGGCAGAGCCAAGCTCCCGAGGCTGCAGTGGCCAGGTGGTCAGTGTGAGCAGGTGGGAGGGGCTGGAAGGACCAGGCCCTGCTGGGAGTGAAGCCATGGTGGTCACAGTAGAGGTCCTGTCTCTGCTTGTCTCAGGAGAACAGCAGAGTTTGATACAGAGTAGTGACACAGTACGAAACTGAATAGGCACCAAAATGCCCTGGTGGGTGGGGATCTGAAAAAAACCATGACAGAAAATGGGGAGTGAGAAGCTTGGAAAGGCGTGTGAAAAGGAGGAGCAAGGAGAAAGAGAGAGAGAAAAGGAAGGAGATGAGAATGGGGGACTGAGAGAACAGGCCCACATGGTCTGGTCAGGGGAAGCCCTCTGAAAGAGTGAACTGGTGGTAGCAAGGCGCCATGGTGGCCAGCAGAAGAGTGGCCCGTCTGGAGAGTGTGGCACCGCAGCAAGGCGGCCTAGTGAGCTGGTACCTGGAGATGGCCAGGGATGGGGAAAGCTGATCTGTGCATCAGCAATTGTGGGAGAAGTTTGAAGAAACTTGGAGAAGCAGAGCAGCTTGGAACACTGGAGAAGAAGTGAAGAGAAGATGCGGGAGAAAGACTGGACTTTGCAGAGTGCCCGCCTCAGGTTTGAAGGGGTAAAAGGGGCACCATCATGGACATGTGTCTTTGGGACTTTTGAGACTGGAAATGGTGACTGGGGTAAGGTAACTGGCCACTTGTGGCTTTGAAAACTTTTTGTTTTTCCTGGTTAATTCCCTTGTTAATAAAATTTCCTGTTGAACTGCATTTGAGTGGAACTGCTACCCATGGGTGAGGAAACCAAGGACGCAGAAGCCGCATTTAAAAGGTTTTACTTTTTCCTGTGACTTGTTGGTTGGTGGCTTTTGCCCCTTTTGACCCGATTTCAGTCACAGTAGCCCCGTTTCTGCTTGTCTCAGGAGAACAGCAGAGTTGACGAGCAACAATGGGGTGAACACACCCCACCAATAAAAGGAGGGGATCAAACGAGTTTCCGTATGTTGACAAGGCATGCTTTCCGGTTCAGCCCCACAGAACGCTTACTGGTTTTGAGGACACCTCTCTGGCTTGGGCAGAAGGATGGCCCTAGATTGCAGGGTTGGGCTGCCCAGCTCCTGGGTAGAGGACCACCATGTGGAGAAAGGGCTGCTAGCTTTTGCTGAGCTCCAGACCTCCAGGTTCTCATGACCCAACTAGACACGACAAGTTGCATTTGTTTAATGGTTTCTTTGATCCTCAACCCCAGTAATACTACCCAAGCTCTACCTCCAGTCTCCTGCCAGGTGACCTAGTGTTTAACTCTTTTCCCAGAAGTTGGTGACCTGGTGATTGGAGCCTACACCACAAGGCAGTGGGCCCCAGCTTGCCAGCAGGTCTGGGGTGCAGTTCATAGAAACCCAGCTTAGCAGACAGGGCTTGGACGGGGCTCAGCCCAGAGGGTTGGGACTCTCTCTCAGACTCAGCTGGCGTCCTGCAGAAGTGTCCAGAGTGACAGGAAACAAACATCCACAGTGAACCTGATACAGGGTAGTGACGCAGTTAAAATTGTATGGGCGCCAAAATGTCCTGGTGGGTGGAGTCTGAAAGAAAGGCCATGCAGCCTGGTCAGGGGAAGCCCCCGGGAAGAGTGAGCCATGGTGGGAGAGTGGCTGGCAGAGATGTAGCTGGTGTGGAGTCGGATGCCAGAACGGCAGGCTGGGGGTGATCAGGGGCTGCTGAGGGCAGGCCTGGTGAGTGGCTAGACACTGCCAAAGGCAGGCCTGGTAAGGTAAGCGTGTGGAGTTGCAGCAAGGTGGCATATTTGGAAATCTGATTTGGACCAGCATTTCGTTGAAGCAGTTTGAAGAGTCTTGGAGAAGCGGAGCAGCTTGGAACACTGGAGAAGAAGCGAAGAGAAGACACTGGAGAAAGACTGGACGTTGCAGAGTGCCTGCCTTAAGGACTTGTGACTTTAAGGACTTTTCGTTTTCTTGGTTAATTTCTCTTGTTAATGAATTTGTTTTATTATTAAAATAAATTGCATTTGTCTGGCAACTGCTACGAACTTGAGAAAACCTGACTGACAAAAGCCACATTTTAAATGTAGTTGGTTGGTTGCTTCTGCCTATTTTGACCCAATTTCAAACCCATTTCCCTGTCATTTGAACTTGGCAAGAATTGGCGGTAGGATTTGGGATAGCCCCCCAAATTTCCTGAGTGTGTAAAGTGGGAGTCAGAAATGTACCTCACCCTTTTCTTGGCACTTTTGACACATGGTGACACGTGGAAGGCAGCTGTACAGTCAGGCATTTAGTAAGTAGATAGAAATACATATATTGTTTAAAGTCTTCTCAGTTTCCTATGCTAGTACTAATACCGTTTATCTTCTCACAGGTACGTTCAGAAACATGTGGTAAGCTCAAATTGGTATGTTTCCACAAAGCAAGTTAGCAATGTATATGGGAATGATCTAATTTTTTTAAATCTCATTATGAATCATTCCTGCTTTTTAGCTATTTTTATGGAAATTTTTACAAGTATGATTGGGGATAGAGATAAAGAACATGACATGAATTTTAATCACTGCAAACAAATTTACAGACTTTAAACATTCAATGATAGTTGTGGTGTTCAAAATAACCACGGTAGATGGAAAGATGGAATACTATACAGCCATTTAAAGTGAGGTATACATAGACTCTCTAAGACATGAGAAAATCCTTTAAAGTCAGTTTTCATTAGAAAGTTCAGGATGCAAACTTTTATCTACAGTGTGTTACTCAACTCCATAATAAATGTCTTCTGTTGTAACAACACTGAGAGAAATGTGGACCAACATTAATAGTGGTTATTTCTGAATGTGGGGTTGCGCATAGTTTCTTCTTTGACTTTTCTCTCTATAATGAGTTACTTTTTTAAGTAGGAAAAAAACCAAAGTACTTTGTTTTTAAACAGTATGGCAAGAACACACATACTTATCAGACACTGTGTCTGGAAATTTATTTGGAAAACATGGTAACAGTAAATATAGGTCAACCACTTTCCAAGATGTTTTTTTAATTGGAGACTTAGGGAAAAAAAAAAGCAACTTCCAAATAAATGATTCCTGGAGCTTGAGCTGGATGGGAAGGAAAATAAAATCTGGAAGATGGATGAGGGCCTTCAGCATCTCTGTCTACAGACAAGTCTCCCCTCCCGGCCTTGGCATGGTCTGGGGTAGGTTTCTTCTGGTGCTGCTTGAGAAATGGCCGAGAGATCTAGAAGATTACCAGACCAGGAGACAAATGTTTAGCTTCTAAGAAAACAGCTTTCTGGATGTATTGCTGCTGTGCCTGTGAGAGCAGAGAGCTGAAAACAGGATTGCTTTCTCTGGAAACAGCAGCCTGGAGGGCAACACTTAGCATGCAACATGTTCCAGATGATTCCCTTTGTGTTGGGAGAGACTCAGAGTGTGCAAGTGAAGAACGTCATCACGAATGACCTGGTACAGAGCCACTCATACCCGAGTGTCTGGAGAGGTCACCTGGCCACGGCTTAGCACGGGGTTTGTCTGCAGCAGGTTTGGGTGGTCCTAGGAGCCTGTACTTCACCCAGCTCCCTGGGGGGCCCTGCTGCCGATGACCACACAGTCTGAGCAGCAAAGAGACAGCACACAGACACTTAGGGCTTTCCTTGGGCAGAGGTGGTGGGAGCTGGGGTGGTCCCACCACTTCCTGAAGAGCATCCCCAGGTCCCATGGGCCACGGTTCCCACCAGCAGCTCTGGCCTCTCCCTGTGCATCGAATCACCCAGAATAATTTTTTAAATTGAATAAAATTGCATTGACTGACAATAGCATGTAAAGATCCGGGCTACCTCTGCACCGCTGTGTGTGCATCTTAAACATTTTAAAGCTTACGGTTCAGTTCACATTGTTGTACAGTTGAATTCTGGAAGTTTTTCCTCTCGCAGCCCTGAAACTCTATTAAACATGAGTTCTCTCTCCCTGACTCCCTTTCCTCCTCATGTCCAACTGACAATTTTTCTTACGTTTCAATGATTTTTGTTACTTCAGATACTTTACGTACGTGGAGTTGTACAGGATTTGCTCTTTGTGACTGGCTTCATTCTAAGTGGATTTTTTTTTCTTACTTTCTTTTTCAAACCATGTTTATTGAAGGAGCCGCAGTTTATCTGTGCAGGTTTCAGCTGTGCAGCAGGGGATGAGACACCGGCAGGCCTTATCCCACCGTAGGCCTCACAGCCAAGGTCTGCTGACCATGCACCACCGCGTCACAGCGTTCACTGGAGTGACGGCTTTCGGGAGCGGAATGAGTTCCTAGAAAACCGAAAAGCTCTGCCTGTGTCCTTGGGTGTCACTGACTGTGTAGGAGGGAGAGGCTGGAAGCTTCTCTGTGAGAGCTTCATGGGCCCCCGGCGGGCAGGCGCGGCCTTCAGCTGACTCTCTGCCAAGCACAGGGAGTGAGGCCTGGCGCACCCCAGACACAGAGGGAAGGATCCAACATCAATCTGACAAAATGCTTCTCTTGAAGAAAAACAAAGCAACAAAGAACCCAGACCCTGGGGTTATCTTCACAACGGCACCAAGGAGCGCCTAAGCTGGAAGATGCCTTTTCCAGCGACACCTCAGTCATAGGAGGGTCACCTCAGGCCTCTCTGAGAGGACATGGACTTTCTTCGGTGACAGTTGTTCACTGTGGTTTGTTCGGTCACAGCAGAGGCACATATAGAACTTCATCAAAGTCAACAGGGGGAAGCCCTCCTTCCTGTGAGGGAGAGAGGGAGAGAGAGAGGGGGAGAGAGAGAGACAGAGACAGAGAGAGACAGACAGACAGACAGAGGGGGGGGGGGAGAGAGAGACAGAGACAGAGAGAGACAGACAGACAGAGAGAGGGGGGGAGAGAGAGACAGACAGAGACAGAGAGAGACAGACAGACAGACAGAGAGAGGGGGAGAGAGAGAGAGAGAGAGAGAAAGAGAGAGAGAGATAGAGAGAGACTGGGCTGCACTCAGACCAGGGGCTGTGGTTCTCCTGGTCATTTGTCAGTAAGTTATGTCATTCTCTGGGAGCATTCTGAATTCACAGAAGCTTCTAGAAAGTGCAGGATCAACCCCAAAGTCTGCCACCTGCCTCAGCTCATGCGAGACATCCATGGAAGCTGATCCTGTTTGTCGCTGAGGACCTTGGGTGCAGGTGTCAGAAAGCAGGGACCGTGGGGGCGTCATCTCAGCCCTGCAGCTGGCACCCAGGTCTACCCCACAGCAAATAGGATCATGTCACATGGCCACGGACTGTCTTGTGATCTGAGGGTCCTTAGGTGAGGGGATGAAGCTTCCCTGGGGGGGGTGCCCACAATGGGCACGCAGTGTCTGAGGCTGAGGTGATGGGGAAGGGCAGGCTGCACCTGGACAGGGCGGGACCCATGGCCTGGCTGTACACAGACCAGTTCCCGTTACACCCACCCGGTCACTTCCTCACGCAGCCCACGGCCCTCAAAGGCCTGGTGCTCTCCTAAAATCATGAGGTTTCTGCCCCTTCTGGTTCAGCAAATTAGAAACGTCTACCAAATTCTTGGCAATCGTAACACAATATGCTGGAAAGATGGTGGAAAACAGATTTTAAGCATATGTTTGATAAACATTATTAAATCACTTAGCCAGTAAGTGGGGCTGGTGAAAGAAACCACATTTTTCCTTCAGTACATTCAGAGCGAAAATGTATACAAGCACTAAATTATTCAACGACCATGTTATTTATTTATTTTTGCAGTTTAAAACCGTTCAGCTGTTTTGAAGTGGACATTTGTCTGAAATTGTAAATCAAAGCTGGCAATTTAAAATAAAGTTTTCCTTCACGTTAAAAAAATGGCTAGGCTGAGAGGGAGGGAGGGGAGATGAAGGAGCGAGAGCGAGAGAGACAAGAGAGAGTGAGAGAGAGCTTGGGTATAGCATGGTTGGGTCCAGAGCACAACGTTATAATTCACCTCTGTTTCCCCTACAACTTCATTCCCACTGAAGGTCTGGCCTGCATTCACCCCCTTAAAATGGACCCCTTTACTCCTCACTCCCCTTCCCTCTGGTAACCCCAGATTGTTTTCTGCATCTGAGAGTTTGTTCATGTTTGTTCCTTTGTTTTGCTCTTATTCTTATATTGGTTTGTCTTTGTGTTTGTGGGCTTGACTTTGCCCCCCCCACCCCCCTTTTGACCACAGGTCACTGTCATTAAACTGGATGTAACTGGACCTAGTTAATGCTCTCCCCAGAATCCTTAGGGAAAAGAGTAGTGACCACAACCATAAACAGGCTACACTGAGTGCTGTGTCCATGTCGGGCAGGATGTCTCACTCTTGCACTCTCAGCATCCACCTGTGAGGATGGAGACTGGCGGCCACTCCTGGGGCCGTGAGGGTCGTGGGCAGCCAGCCCTGGCATGCTGGATGTGACAGCTGGTGGCTGTAGCCATCACTGTGGAGATGACCTTGCCAGTGTTATTTTTTTGAAATTTCTTATTTTGTCACTGTCGTACACTATTGGTCATACTTGCATGCTTGTATTGTCACCCTTACTCCCCACCCCATGCCTCCCTTTGCCCTCTTCCACTTTATTATTTGTTATTTGCCTAGGTGCTAGGTGTTGGTGATAAAA
Source organism: Uropsilus gracilis (assembly GCA_004024945.1). NCBI lineage: Eukaryota > Metazoa > Chordata > Mammalia > Eulipotyphla > Talpidae > Uropsilus > Uropsilus gracilis. Next base: position 4,799 of record PVHY01028732.1, on the reverse strand, counting down.
AGATGAATGAGATGGAATCACTCTATTCTAGAAGCTTCTAGCCATCTGGAGAAGACAAACAGATTTCTTTACTGCATGTGGCAAGTGATATAACCAAGAGCATCCTGCTGAGGAGTGTGAGAACTGGAACCAGTTAGCATAATAGCCCACCAGAGATAAGATACCAATGACCCTGGTGGACACCAGCATCTTGGGGGAGATGAGAGCTGAGCTGGGATTGGCCAGTTAATACCATGCAAGTGGGCACACCCACCAAAAGTTCTGGCGTGTGGTGTGTGCCTGTAATCCCAGCTATCTGGGAGACTGAGGCTAGGGATCCTTTGAGTCCATGGGTTCAAGACCACTGCAGGCAACGTAGCGAGGCCTGGTTTCAAAAAAACTAGCAGGGTGTGGTGGTGTGTGTCTGTAATCCCAGCTATCTAGGAGGCTGAGGCTAGGGATCACTCGAATCTGTGGGTTCGGGACTACCCCAGGCAACATAACAAGACCTAGTCTCTAAAATTAAAAAAATTTCTTCAAGGAGCAACAGATAACCCTCCTGGGATGAGGGGACAAGAGAGGGGCTCAACCCCCCCCCACAGGAATACTCCCTTCCAGGGTGGTGCTGCCAGCCCCATAAGGGAGGCTGAGGTTGAGCTGAGTTTTCAGGGATGGATATCAAGAAACACAGGAGAATTTTGTAGGGGAGACTGGTGCTGTGGGTGAATCTGCGTGACTCCTCAGGGATGTAGTGTGACAGGACCTTGAAGAACACCATCTGGCTGGGTGTTTGGATTTTATTTCATGAGGAGTGGGAGTGACTGGAAGTGAGGCTACAGGTGTGAATGCCCAGTGAGATCAGGACAGATGGATGAGCAGTTGATGGGATGTGGAGATGTGGAGGCTGAGCGAAGAACAATTCTTTAAAAGTTTTGGATTTTCAATAGGAAACAGTGACTTTGTGGCAGCCAGGGACTTGGATTTAGTAATGGATATGGATGAACTTAACTTTAGGGCTGTTTTCTTTATGTTAGAATGATTTTATTTATATACTCAGATGTTGTTAAACTCATCCTACCCAGTGATGGAAAACTCATGAATGACAGGTGATATAAAAATTCCGAATCAAGCCTCCACACTGGAGGTAGTTTGGCATTTCTTAGAAGGCTTAAACACACACCTACAATGTGACCCAGCAATTCCCTTTCCAGCTGTTTTCCCAAGGGAAAGGAAAGCGTTGCTCTACATAAAAGCTGCTAACAAGCATTGCACTCTAGTGCTAAGTTTGAAGTCATCATCCAATCAGTCACGGCCAGAGTTTAGCATGCAGGGACGGAGCTTAGAAAAGAGGACGAGGCTTGAACTTGAGGAGAGGGTACTATGAGGCGCCATCTTGTCTACTTGTGTGTGTACCAAGTATGTCTGTATCTATTCATACCTTCATTTGTTCTTCATTCACTCGTGATTCATTCATCACCCTTCATTCATCCACCCACTAGTCCATTCACTCATCCACTAGTTCAGTCATCCATCCACTCATCCATTAGTTCATTCTTTCACACATTCACTCATTACCACTCCTGCTCATTGCTACATCTCAAGACGCTGTTGATAAAAGGGTCAGGAGCTCTCCCACCCAAGGAGCCCACAGCTGAAAGCCCCAGTCCTTACTTGTGAACATGCTGACTTTCTCCAAGAGCTTCCCTAGCTGCTACCTTGTTTTCTTTTCCTGCTGCTAACGTATGATGGAATCTGAATGCTTCAGACTCGTGGAAGGAAATATGGAGGTATATTTTCTAAGCACTCTAGAACCTTTGTTCCTTTTAAATTTAAAACAGATAGACAGGACCTTTGCCAGGGCCGAAAAAGCTCGTTTTCCAGACAGAGATCATGTGTGAGCTGGATGTCCAAGTACGTGGAGCCCAAAGACATTCTCTCCTTGGAAGTTATCTGCTGAGGACACAACCCATGGGGACTGAATCCAAAGCACCCCTTCAGGCAGGTGTCTGACACTCGGGGGACCTGGTGCTGGTTTGTGGAGGGTTTTCTGGATGGACTCTGGTCCTCGTCTCTGTGCTTGCTTTTGCACGCAGAGCTTCTCTGTGCATCTGGTTGATAGTTTATTCCCAAGAATGTGAAGTCATTGTTGGCCAGAGAACTCTGGCCTGGAAGCTGCCTTGAACCCCCTGCCGGAGAGTCTGTTGTCTGCATTCCTCGTGTCCTGGGGCCCTGGGGGTTTGCCTCCAGCCAGGCAGGTGCTGGGAAGCAGGACAATGAGCAGCCAGGGGACCCCAGGAAGGACACTTCCAGTTTCTGTCCCCATGTGTGACTTGTAAGCATGACCTCCACTTGTCTCATGTGCTGCCAGCTGCGCTCAGTCCCCACCATTAGTCAGTCCTGGCCACCTGGGGCAGGGCCGTGCTTTCCAGGGAGAGGTCACAATGTTCTCTCGAAGAGGGCCTGGAAGATTCCAGGTTCTTTGTGATACTTGCCAGGGGCAGAGCGCCCAAACTCCAGGGGACAGAAATCACACTGTGTTCTAGGTGGATTCTGTCTCCCCCCCAGAATGTGAGGAGATCAGCTCTCCTTGTTGTGTGATCTGGAGGTCATGTGGAGGTGATGGGAACCCCCCTACCCCTCCCAGCTCAGGGCTGCAGAACTGACTTCTGGCTTCGTTTCCAGAGTCACCAAGATGTGGAATCTATCTGTTCGTCCATTGACGACTCTGGATAAAGAAATCGTGGCAGACACAGTCGGTGGGACACTGCTCAACTAGTGAAGTAGACAAGATCATACCCGATAAGACGAATGGATAAAATTTGAACTGGAAAAACTGAGTGAAATATAAATAATCAAGGAGAACAAGCTGTCAAAACACACAAAAAACTCTTAGATTCTGTGAAAACAATGGTGTTTGTCCATGGAAGGAGAGGTGGGCAGAGGAGTAGGGACAGACCTCTCTTGGAGTGTGGTGAAGTGTGCGTACATGTTGCAGTATGAACTTGTATGCCCCCATATATCTATAGTTCTGCAAACCAATGGTAAAGCAATGCAACTTAAATTAATTTAAAAAATAAAGCCTTTACTTGTTTGTGCAGGAAGGAGCAGCTGGTCCTTGATGTGTGTGTTGGAGACTGGGGCTGCACCCTGTTGCCTACCTCCCCTCACGGAGCTGTGCTCGAGCTCTGCCAAGACCCTGGTACCCATGCTGCCTGAGCCTAGAGCCTCCGTAGGAGGGCTGCGCTGGGCATTGCTGGTGTTACATAAATAGTTACCTAATGACCTGGCATCATCAAACAAGAACCATTTTATTACATGCATGGATTCTGTGCAACTGATCTTTAATGTGGCTCTCTGAGCGTGGCTCATCTCTGCTTCAAAGCCTGAGGCCTCCGCAGAGGGTAGAATGTCTAAGTCACTGGGGCATCAATAGGAGGGTCTTCACTCACATGTCTGGCACCAGGGCTGGGGTGACCTGGAAGTTGACTCAGGGTCATCACCACCAAGTGCCAACATGTGGCCTCTTCCAGTGGCTTGAGCTTCCTCCCAACATGGCGGCCCAGACTTTTGCCTTGCAGACTCAAAGCTCCAATAGGGGTTTTTCTAGTCAACTTATCCCTTTACACCAGCCCTGGAGGCCACAGAGCAGATTGCCCACAGAGAAGTTCTTCACTTCTGCACCTTCTGTCAGACCAACTTTCTATCAGGCAGGGAGCCCTCCAGGTCAAGGGGAGAGAGGCTTCACCCTTTATGGAAAGAAAGTCAACAATGACAGGCCCTATTTTAATAGCATCACAGCCCCCACCTGGCTGAAGAAGCTCCTTCAGCATCAGAGACAGAGCAGGCACAGGGGTGGGAAAACACCAGCAAGTCCTCCTACAGCCTTAGATGGTGGGTGGAGATTCAAAATCATACCACATCTGAGAGCTCCCTGTCACATCCACATGCAGGTCGGGCTAGCAGCTAGGATTCCGGGTTCCCGGTCACTGGAGTCACCCCGGGCACTGCTCTGGGCCTGGGGACAGGGCATCTATGATCCTGGGACACAAGGCCCAACCTTCCGGTCACTCCCACTAGAGAATGATGAGGCATTTGGTTCAAAAATTCTCACCAGCAGCTGCTCATTCTGCCTCCCCAGGGTTGCTATTTCTGTGACTTGCCTCTGATGTGAGCCCGGCCTCTTCCAGACAGGATCGAGGCAGACTGAACGTGCTCCCGGGGTCAGTGGGGGCCTTGGTTCCATGCTCTGCCAGGTCTGTGGGATGGAGGCCTCTGGGGTAGAGGCCTTCAGGATGGGGGCCTCCGGGTAAAGGCTGCTACAGGACCTTTAGCAGGACTCTCCTCCACACCCCGGATGCACAGAGGCCCCAGAGGCACCAGGTGCTTGACGGTTATTTGCTCCACATGGTTCTTGAGTCTGAGGTGCTTCTTAGGCACCGGTGTCTCAGGCGGGCGGGGGCTGGAGAGCGACACCAAGGCAGCAACAGGCTTCAGTGTTTCTTAAAATGCAGTAGCCGCGTGGCCTGGGGTTCCGGCTCGTCTGGCTGTAGGCGGGGTGGCCTGTGCTGGGAGAGCCCGGAAGCGTGTGGGTGCGCCTTGGTGGGTGCGCACTGGGAGCTGCGTGGCCTGGTGGCATCTTGCAGCGTCCTCAGTCCTGTGGCAGGGTCTCCCCGGAGAGCATCCCGCGGAGATGACAAGCTTCGCCCGGAGGGAGCCTTCGCCTCCTGGGCGTGAGGGACCCGGCTAGGCCCCAACAGAACAGTCTCCTGCTGTGCACTGGGGAGAGCCATGGGGTGTGATGGTGAACAGGGGGAGCGGGG
>PVHY01028731.1:0-14939 GCA_004024945.1 Uropsilus gracilis | reverse complement strand
GGAGGGAGGGAGGGAGGGAGGGAGGGAGGGGAAAAATGAGTGAGGAGCTGGTAACAGGAGCTGGGGGGTGGCTAAAATTGCAGAATTTATGCCATCTCTAGTCTTATTACTGTTAAGTTAATATCACCAAAAGAGGATATTTTCACCGAGGTTTCACAAACCAAAGATGCACCTTCTCTAGAGAGCCATGTCTTTGGGGCAAGCTGCACCAGAAATGGGGAGGCCTTCAGTGGACCAGCCAATCCCTCCCTAGAGTATCCATGGAATAGGCAAACGGGGAGTCTGTGAATTGGGCCCAAAACGCTCAGCGGCGGCTGTCAGTTTCAGTCTCTGGTGGAAACCTGGCAGATGACAACAGGCAGGCTGGGCTGACCCAAACAGTCCTCAGGATGTTCGTATGTACCTCTTCAGGCGGTGGTGTCTAAAAAGTCACTGTTCAGGGCATCTCAGCATGAGTCTTATAACGAGACGTGGTGGCCCCACAGACAGAAGCCACCTCCCATGGACGGCATGCCACCTTCCCAGACCTCTCGCCCTCCCTTTCAATGAGATGATTTTGTCAGTCCTGTGTAGACTGGTTTGCTGCGTTTTCTACCAGCAGTGATCGCACCAGCCCTGACAACGGGCAAGTCTTCAACACAGGCTGGCGCAGTCTATTAAAGTAGCATTATTTTTGTCTTGGATTTATGTTAATGTCTCCTTTCCCTGTGGTCCCTTGTGAAGTGGACTTCCCCAGGGGCACTTCTTGCTCACTCACATTTCTCCAGGCCCAAGGAAATCTGACTTCACGGGTCATAGAAATCACCCTCCAAGCAGAGCTGCACAAACAAAAGGCATAAGCCCGGGAGGATGATGTTTGGGGATACTTGATTGTTGCCTGGGTAGCATTTAATTAGCCTGGGCTGGGGCTGAGGGGGGGAGGGGGGTGGGGTGCTGGTACCTGGGCAACCTTTGTCATTGTGACTGAATGTGTGGTTGAACAAGAAAAATGCGATACTTGTTATGACGTTCAGTCTCACCCTTGTCTTTTTCAGGAATCTGAGTGAATCTACCATCCCCCTCTGTGTGTGTGTGTGTGTGTGCGTGCGTGCGTGCGTGCGTGTGTGTGCTCTGTCTTTGTCCCTCTCACACACAGTTTGTAAATTGTAAAAACACCTTTTGTCCATGTGGCTTTTGTTTTTAAAGCAATGAATGACTTATTTTTTTATTTTTGCCAACTAAATAATAAGCAGTGGGGGTACCTGATGCTTCCATAAACCATTTACAATTCTGTGTTCATTAAGAGACACTCAAAAATAGTGATCTATGGACACCATGAAATATTATTCATGACTCAAAGAAGACAGACTTAGGTCATTTGCAGCAACATGGATGGAGCTAGAAGGAATCATGTGAGCGGAAATAAGCCAGAAAAAAAAAAGAGAAATAGGGGGTGGCCTCACTTAAAGGAGGGATAGAGGGAAACAAACAAATGGACAAGAAAAATTTAAAACTGCCAACAGAACTGAAGCACAGAACAAGGGAGGGGGAGGAAAGTGAAATCGGGGGATGGGTAGGGCATAAGGAGAGGGCATTAAGGTGGTGAGAGAACCTTGGAGTAGACAATGATGTCATATATGTATGTGTGTGTGTATATATATATATATATAAATGTGCAATCAATAAAAAATAAATAAACTGCACTTGATTTTTACTAGAGGGAATCTCTTCCTCATCTCCCCTTGTATTCCCAGCACGTTTTCGTGGATGCTATGGAAACGCCCCAGAGAGAAAACCCAAAAGCAGAACTGTGGCTGCCTGGATGTTGTACGCTTTAATACACACCAACGACAAACCCACTGACAAGAACTACGAACCCGGCTGGGGACGGTGGCGCGCGCCTTTAATCGCAGCCTATGAAGCGAGGCCGTGACTGAGAATTGCTTGAGTCCATGGGTTTGAGACCCGTCCAGGGCAACATAACAAGACCTAGTCTCAAAAAAAAAAAAAAAAAAAAAAAAAAAAAAAAAAAAAAGCTAGGCATGGTGGCGCACGCCTGTAATCCCAGCTACCTGGGAAGTTGAGGCTGGGGATTGCTTGAGTCTTTGGTACCCCGGGCAACGTGAGCCTGCAGTTCCCCAGGCAAAATAGCAAGACCTAGTCTCAAAAAAAAAAAAAAAACAAGAACTAAGGACCCTCCTGTGTCTGTGAAAACGAAGACAAAGGAGCTGGCATCAAAAGTCAACGCAGACCCAGGTCAGCACTGCCAGCAGCTTTTCTGGAAGGCACTTAGATAGATTTAATGGCGAGGTTCCTAACAGTTCCCCCAAATGGCTCCGGACCCAGGTAGCCAATTTTCTGCCCCCTTCCTGCCTCGGCATATCTCTGTGGAGTGCCCCACACGCCCATTAGGAGCCGCTTGAGAGCCATTACACTTGGCAAAGGAAAATACCCCTTTGACGCACAAGAAAAAGGGGGGTGAATAGGCATTTCTCGGGTGGTCTGAACACGCCATCATTAACAAGCCCCAGGAACTCAGGCAACAGAGCCCGGCCACGGAACACTGTTTTATTTCTTCTCTGAGTCACATCTGCACCAGACAAACATCACACTGAGGCTCGATGGAGATCAAAAACCCCAAAGGTGGCCATGAAACGAAATGGAAACCTCACAAGAAGGAGATCTGTGTTCTACACACGACAAACCCTGGCTCCTCTTGAGAAGCCGGTTCCTCTCAGCGCCTGAAAGGAGTGTGGCTGGGGATGGCTGGCAGGTTGCTATTGGAGCTTTCTGTGGAAGGAGCACGGGAGGGGGGGTTGAGGGAAGTCCACTGCTCTGCTCACCACTGTGGCCTGAGGGTGAGTGGAAGGTGGAGGGTGAGCCAGGCAGCCGACGGCAGTGACCTAGATGAGCATCAACCACACAGAGATCTCCACAAAGGTCTCCCTGACTTCAGCGAAAACAAGGCCACTTGTTATTGTCTTCGGTTCCCAGGATTCCATCTGTAAACTTGGATGATGATGCGATAAGAAAAGATGAGCCGAACGGTGTGGGTGTGGGGGCCCGTCCCTCACCCTGCATGCCTGCCCCTGAGAGACACAGAACAGGAAGACGCAGGGTCTGCTTTGCCCTGAAACCACAGGTTCCTTGAGGATGACATCAGCGTCCTCAACGCACGCGGAGATGTGTTTGTGTGCTGTGCTGTGTCCCGTTTGGACGGGGACTGCAAACTCATTCATTATTCCCTGTCACAGAGCAGTGGCGGCAGGCACATACGATGAGGCTGTAATTCTGTACAGAGACAGACTAAACATGCAAGTCTAGACAGAAAGAGACAACTACAAATATTCTCAGCCCTGCTCGAGGGGCATTCAGCCTATTCTTATCACTCTCCTGGCAAATATTATCAAACTGTGCCTCATTAATGTCAAAGGGAGGAGCGGATTCGCATGACTTAAATTCAAAAGGCTGGATTTTAATTCTCCATCAAACACCAATCTTGAGGCGAGGTATTTTTAGCAGCTGAGGAGCACAAACCTCACGACGCTTAGCTGTGGTTTGTTGATCTGCAAAGGACGAGGCAGGGATTCTTCAACAGAACCGCCCATATCCACACACATCACAAAATCGATCACATGGTCTGAGCATCTTTATGAACGTGATCGAGGAGTCACAAAACTAGACAAAATGTAAATACGCCCAAATCTGCCTCTTTCTTCAGTCAACTAAGGAAATAAATCACAGGGAACCTTGGTTGTTTAAAATATGGTGTCTCTAGGCCTGACGGAGTGGAGAAAGGACAGAGTGAACTGGAGAATGCAACGGAAGATGTTACCCAGGGATGGAGTATCCCAGCAAGAAAGCAGGTGATCTCACCCACAAAGGTATCCTCACATGGCACAAACAAAGCCATGGTGCTAATGGTCTACAACTCCGCCTTAAGAATCTGCAATGCCTGCACCTTAACACACTGTCTCCTTTGAGCTTTCATGCCCAAAGGATGGTAAAACCAGCAGCTATCAGTGTTCTGATAATGCTGAGGCAGGTGTTTCTCTAGGAACATCCCTAACATGAAACTTTTTCATTATTACAAAAAAAAAAGGAAGCTCACCTGTATCCAAAGCCAGGAGACCCCATAGATAGTAACAACCACCTAATATTTAAGTCAAAACCTTTCATAAAGGAAGAGAATATTGATACCAACTTAACATTTTGGCTTTACTGTGTTACAACCACTGTTTCAAGAGCTTTATGAGCATTTATTCATTTCATCTTCGTGAAAACTCTCTAAGAGGCAGAAGAGACCCTCCTCATTTTGTAGACAAATAACTATATAAGCTAAAGTGAGCTTAATAGACAGTTTATAGACAGTTAGGGAACTTGCCTACGGTCGTACAGCAAATGTCAGGGCTGGGCGCAAAGCACAGGCAGCATAGTTTCAAGACCCACAGGCACCACCATTTTATGGTAGTGGTGCAAGCCTGGGTGATCAAAAAATGCAATTATTTTAATAGGCAGGTAGAATAGCAGAAAAAAAGAAACTCGAAAGTAATTTTCAGACTGACGTTCTTTACCCTAGAATGGTGGATGCATTTGTTTGTGGTTCTGAAAGAGAAAGAAATTTTGTACCACGTAGTAATTAAGCCTAGCTCTACCCCCCCGCAGTAAGGCTGATAGAAATGACCCCCACTCAGATGCTTCAGGTACAAAAACATGCTATAGTTTAGACAAATTTCATGATCGTATTTCAAGGGATGAATATAAGGAAACAGGACACTCTTGCTTTCTTTGGTAAAGACTCCCAGCTTGAACTTACACGTCATGACGGGTGACGTGTAACCTTTCCTCTCAAGAGGGCTGGGCTGGCTGAAGCCCAGATTGGATGGGTCGGGAATGGCTTTCCATCAGGGCAAATCAGCGCACAGCAGATGTCTGGTGAACGATCGGGAAGCCAGGCGATCCTGCCCCAGGCTCAAGAGAATCCAGAGACTCTAGATCACTGGCCATTCCCAGAGCTGCAGTGTACCAGGGCCTCAGGAGCCTCAGCAGCCCAGAGCTCACCTTCTGGGGAAGTTGCTAGTCACACGATACGACATTCTTGCCACCCAACTCGAGCAGAGGAAGTATGCCTAGCTCGGATGCTCCAAGCTAGGTGCAACACGACTAGCCCTTTCAGCGTGCATGTGAGTGAAACTGCAGGGTCACCGAAATGAATCTCAAAACCCTATTTAAGGGGTCGACTTCGCACAATCTATGTGCCACCTCCATGGTGTGTGAGCTGCATCCATCACCTGTTGTCCAGAGACAACTCCCAGTTCTGGAAACACCAACAAAGGTGTAATAACAGGATAATATGGAATATACATAAGAACCACCCCAGCACTCATCTATCTGTGTCGGAAGGGATGACAAACATTTCACCGTAACTCTGCCTGCCTAGCAAACAAGCAGAACATCTGCATGGTGCCAAGGTTTCTGCGGCTCTGCAGGTGTTTCTGCCCGCTCCTCCCCCAGGCAGGCATGTGTACTGAGTGTTCCCACTCTTGGCCCATGGAGCCTAGCACCCCCTAAATACTGTTGCAGTGGGGTTTGCTTTTAACTGAATGAATGGCTCGAAGTCCTTGTTTTAAGGAGTCCGTCCTTCATCTTGCTCCTTGTCTCTAAAATTACCTTAGAATCCTGAAATTCAAGTGCAGAGTCGCAGCAGCCTCCAGCGGAGGGGGACTCTGGGATACATGGAGCTCCTGCCCAATTTCAGGGAGTGCAGAAGACACCATGAGACATGGACACATTTAATAAAAAAATTCAAATGCCCCAAAGTAGCTGAATGGATCAGAAAGTCGTGGTCTCTGTCTACAATGGAATATTATTCAGCCATCAAAAAGGACGAACTTAAGTCATTCGCAGCAACATGGATGGAGTTAGAAGGAATCATGTGAGGGGAAATAAGTCAGAAAGAAAAAGAAATGCTGGATGGTCTCACTTAAAGGAGGGATCAAGGAAAAACAAACAAATGGACAAGAAAAATTTAAAGTTTTGAAGCCGGCCACAGTGGCACATGGCTTTAATCCCAGCCCAGAACAGGAGGTTGATATTGGGAATCACTCAAGTCCACCGGTTTGAGACCCACCTGGGATAACATAGCGAGACCTAGTCTCAAAAAATAGCTGGGCATGGTGGTGCATGCCTGTAATCCCAGCTATCTGGGAGGCTGAGGCTGGGGATTGCTTGAGTCTGGGATACCCCAGGCAACATAGTGAGACCTAGCCTCAAAATAAATAAATAAATAATAAAACTAACAGCAGAACTGAAATACAGACCAAGAGAGGGGGAGGTGGGGAAATCGGGGGTGAGATGGGCACAAAAGACTAAGATTATGGAGCACGGGTGACAGGTGCTGGGAGAGCCCTGGGGCTGACAACACTATAAAAATTAAATAATTACTTAATTAAAAATAAAAGTGATCATGTGATCCAGGAAAACAAAAACAGACTTCAATTATTCCCACAAAATCCTGCCCTGTCTTTCTGGAAAAGTTGACCATTTCCTTGGGCCCCAACCCAGGGATTATCCTGGATGGCTACTCACCCCAGTTCTGCATCTGCATCCTCTTACACAACCCCTCTTCTCGCTCACACACACACACTTACCTGAAACTGAACCTGGCAAGTGCTTTGACCACCCACTGCACACTTGCTGAGAGACCTTCACATCACACTACTTGCTCGCATCTCTCCAGAGACTTGATTCTAGATGCCAGAACCCCGAGGCCCCATCCAAGACTCTGCACTCGAACTCACAGGTCTGAGAGGGGCAGCTCCTAAGACCCATTCCTTCTGGAACTGGCAGCAAGGGAGGGTGGCTCTGTGCCCAGAGACACCCTTTGGACACATTCAGCCCAGCACTGATACAACTTAGTGACGAACCAACGTGTGCAAATAACCAATGTGCGCCATATGAGATGGCAGGAATAGGGAAGCAGGTCTGTTAGCCTAAGGGGGAGTTTGGGGGAACCTGACCTACCTATTCCACAAGTGCAGTCTAGGCCTTTTCCCCAAAATGACTTCATCTGTCAGCAACTCTGACAGCCTTCATTTTGCAACATGTGCCGATCACCCAGTCAGTCCAGCGTGAATGCACACGATGCAGATCATGTGATTCGTTTACTGAAGAAAAAGGCGGGCAGTCCAAACAGGACAGTCGGAACAACCCACAGAAAAGGGATAAAAGCCCAATTTTTATGTTTTGAAAGAGTCATATGAGAAGCTACTCCCCTCGCTCTATGTGTATGTGTGTGACGATTGCACAAGTCATGGAGGGCGCACAGGACACAGAAAGACATCACAAGGCACTGGACTCTTCACTCGGCAATTCAAGAGCTGCGGCCCGTGGCTGACTCCCTCCCAACATGCGGTGACGTCGGAGCTGGCTTGTCACGTGACTATGCAGCAAGTTTAACTTTGAATGAATGAGTTCCTGCCAGGTTTTTCTTAGTACATTGACTCATTCCTTGAAAGTCGCCATTTATGAATAGTGGAAATGGATGGGGTCTTAGTCTAAGGCAAACTAAGCACTTGGGGTGCATCGAGGAAGGGGTCCCCTTCCAGATACAGGCAGTGTCCAGAGTGCAGGTAAGTGACCTGTCCCTTCCTGCTAGCAGTGGCTTGGTCAGCCTTCACCCGAGTGAGTCCCCACAGAGCTCCCCTAGACACACAGGCCCTATCTCTTCTCCAAAGCAGGCAAACCATCGTAGTCATACACGATCCTTCTTGATGTTGTACCGACGCCAATGAAATAAGCCATCTTGCCATAAGATCACGTAAACAGACAAGCGTTTTTCTTAATGCTACATAAAATTTAAGTCATTTCCAAGAAGTTGAAAAAGCAACACCGTGGCGACGATGCATTCAGGGCAGATCTTTTTGAGAAATGCTCCCCACATTTGGACTCTGGATGGGCAAGAAACCCTGTTTCCTCATCCCCAAGTGTGACCAGCTCGGAGAAACAGCCGTTGCTGGCCCAGAAGCAGAGGAGGAGGTGGTGACACTCACTCCATGCCTGGCTGGAGGTCCCCACCAGAGCAGGTCCCCACTCAGGGGCCTGGCTCATGGCAGCATCATCACAGACACCAGACGCTTGCGTCCTTTTACGTCCTTACCTTTACGCTGCAGCGTTCTTTTTAGTCTCTGGAAGAAAATCTATTTCAAGTATTTGGGAATTTCAGACTCATTTACGCACAGGAAGAAAAGTGAGGGGGGGGGTTGCCCTGAAATGATGATGAACATTTCATTTTGAAATGCAGATGTTTCCTTTGCTTGGGAAGGAAGGGGGTGTGAGAGGCTTAGAACACCCCATTTGTACGCATAGCTTCATTTTAGGAAAATCAACGCTGACTAGTTTGCGTCGTGAAGGTCAGCGTCTACTGAGACAGCAGAAACCCACCAACAAAATGACCCCCGAATTTTAAAATATCCGAATAGGCACAAAATGGAGAAGACACGGAGCAATACCTTAGCATCCACATTCTTAAAAAGTGGCTTCATCTAGCTTTCACGACAGAGACTCAGCAATAAGACATCTCTTTCCGTATCCTAGCAAGGCTTCCTACCTAGCCCATGCCCTCATCCCTTCCAACTGTGGGGTGATGAACGCCGAACCCAAGTCTCACCTGGGACTTCAGGAGAGAATCTCGCCGAGTGTCGAGAGACAAAAAGTTTCAGCTCTTGGTCCAAGTTGCACTCAATGAGGTTTGTGTCCCATGAGCGGATTCCTGTGGGGGAAGAGGAAGACAGTTGAGAAGCTGCCAGAGAGTCAGCTTGGCTTGGATGACATCGCTGGAACAAGGCTCGGGCTTTAGGAAGGATGTGGAAACTCCTTTTCTGAAGAGCTGAGTGACCCTTGGTGAATGCCCGCGAAATGGGAGGGCCAGGAGTCTCCCCCCCCAGGCCACAAGGGAAAGATAACAAGCAGTGTGGCCAGAACTCCTGGTCCTCCTAGGTCATAGTAGATCGTAAATGCAGCTTTCCTCAAAGAGCAGCAGAAAACAGTGATTAGGAAAATGACAGGCTTCACTCCAGGGAGGGAGGAAAAGAGACAGGAAGATGGTGATTCTGTGGCCTCACCAGCTGGCCTGAGGTTCACTTGCAGAGGGCAAGAAACTGCAGGATGGGGGGGGGGGGCGGCGGGAGGGCGAGGCTGGAGTCCAGGTTTTGTTTTTTGTTTTTTTAAAGCTGATGCTGCCATGTGCGTGTGCACCTAGTGGGCAAGTAGGATCATGGATCATGATCATGGATCATGTCTCTTGTGTCCACCCATTTTCTACCTCGGCTCCTCACCCCAGGCCAGCAATCCCAACTGTGTGATCTTTAATACGGCTGGATCTCGAGCTTCAAAACCTGACCTGTCTGTGCTCCCAGGTGTTTATCTGACCCGATGGCTTGGCTGGCTGGCTGCTCTTTCATTCACAATTGTTAACTGAGTCCAGTGTTATCCAGAAGAAAAGAAATGTGGTGACTTTTTGACTTTGTGCAACTTCTATGGCCTTGGGGATCATGAACTCTCTCTCTGCCCGGAAGCTCAGGTTACTCTCTCCAGGCTGGACATGAGTAGGAGGAGCAGGAGGACAGGACATAGACAGCTGGTAGCCTCCCTCCCCCGCCTCTTCTTCCCCTCCTGCCCCCTCCACCCCCAAGCATGTGCTACTCTCCCAAAGGTGCAAATAGAGGGGATTCAGAGAAGGGAGATCTGGGAGTCAGGAGGGAAAGCTAGGGGAGAACCTATGGAGAGTGACTCTGCTTGCTATATATTTGTATATGTTCCCAAATAGGCAGCTCAGGTTAGAGCCGGTGTGCAGCTCCCTCCCCTTCAGGGCACCTTTGCAGAGAGCACCCCCAACTCCAGCAAACTGCTAGAGCCATAATCCCGCACTGCATTAACTATTAAGGGCAGAAACCTGAACCTCTAGGTATAACACAACAGCTGAACTATCTCTAAATAAACCTCTTGTTACTCAATAATTTTTAATTGGATATTAGTTGTATATAGACTTGGGAGCTCGAATGCAGTGTGTTCTTTAAACACACTCCGCAATCTTTAATGCCTAGCTGCATTTATTTTCATCTCTGCCTTGTTCAATCTTCCTCTCTTGCAAAGAATAAAATGAATGTACGCATATACACACGTTACAGAAGATACTGGAAAGTCAGTTGTGATGGCGTGCACCTGTAATCCAAGCACTGGGAGGCAAGAGACCTGGGATAGTTTGAGTTTGCAGGATTGGGAGTACCCCGGGCAACACAGTTAGACCTAGCATCAAAAAAAAAAAAAAAAAATACTGGAAACTCATAGTTAAACTATCTTCAGATTCTACTCTAAATACCTTCTCAGCTATAAAGAATATTTTCAAATACATCTACAGTCACTGAATAGAGAGGCAGAAATTTCTCACAGAATCTAGGGGGAGAATTCAGGTGTAGAAAGCTGAACAGTCCAAAAGAGAGGCTAAATCATGAGGGGAAATTTTATGGGTCTCTCTGGAAATATTAACAGCCTCAGTTTGCATTTGTTGCTAATGGAGTATTTAAATTTTAACAAGAAAAGCATGTGGAGATTTTGCAGATCTCTCTAGTACAGAAATGATGAATGGGTTCTTTTTTGCTGCACAGAAAGCCTGGCAGGTTGAGAGACCTGAATTCATTAGAATATACTTTAACGTATACACAATATACTCATCTAGGGTGAAAAATTATCCAGCTCCATTCTGAGCTGTTTAATTGGTAATTGTTGATTCCCTGCTCCAGGTCTAAGCTCCATTTGTCGTCTGGCTTGTCAAGTTGGGTCAATAAGTTAATAATGAGACACGAGTATTTAAACTCCACTCATACAATTTTTCTGCCTTTGTTCTAAGGAATACCCAGATTACTCCATCACTGGAATGTCTTCATCAAGGAATACTTTCAGACTCCCTTTCCCTGCTTTCATTTTTCCTGTAGCTTCAATTAACCTGTCACGACACATACAATTAAATGGTTGCTTGAGATTTCATAAATTCCTGAATGGATGATCTATAATTCAGCCATGGAAGAAATACAGGACAGTTAAAAAAAAAATTAGTGATTTTTAAAACACACTAGTAAGCAGCTGATTTAAAAAAATATATAGTATTTCTCATTTTTATACTCCCAAAGAAATGAATGTCCTAGGGTTCTCTTTTCACAGGAGCAAATTCCAGTTAAATGATTTCTTAACAGTGCATAATCACTACTCCCACTTATAAGATAAAGGTGATAATGGCCTGGTTCTCTTAGTTGGAAAGAAAAGTTTTGGAACTAGGCCACTTTCTGGACCACCCTTAGAAATAAAATACTTTGCAATTACTTTGTACCGTCTCCTGGATGACATCTGGAAAGGAAACAGTATTTTTCAAGAAGGTTCCTATTGCAGTTAGTAGGCTTCTCTATCCTTTCACAGAAAACATAACCTCATCCGTCCAGCCCACCTCCTTCCCTCGGAGTTCACGGCTGGGGTAAGCTGCTGGGAGCAACTCTGAGGCTTTCAGACACACATCATCCTGGTCTTGAATGGAGCTGAGAGAAGTCATGGTAAGTTCCTCGTCCTTTTCTGAGACACCCCCCAACACGTGTGCATCGAGCTTTCCCCCAAGACTTGGCTCCTCAGTACTTGACAGAGACTGCACCCCTAACTGGCTTAGCAGGTAGGGGCAGCACAACTTCACCAGGTCCCTTAGGAAAGGGGCCCAGGGACCTCTCCTGCCTCATCTGGCGCTGCAGCCCAGTCCTGGAAACAGAGGCCAGCAAATGCCTCTTGGTCGTTCTCTCCATCACAAGGGGCAGCAGCACACAAAGGAGACGCCAAAGTAGGCGGACAGAAGAATGGGGGCGTCATCCTCACTGGCGATCTGCAGGAAGGCAGCCCCCTTAGTGAATGCAGGCGTTGTCTCTCTAAGCTCACTGACCAAGTAAGCATGTTGCCGAGTAGTTTAATGAAACCAGTCTTGAAAAATAAAAGCACCTCCCCTTGGAAGATGAAAATCTCTATTCCTAAGAAAGAGGCAGCAAACAGCAGGAAGCTGAGAGAAAAGGCCATGCATCTTTGATGAATGGATGTTCTTCTACAAGTTTCATTTGGTCCCTCTGAAAAACTAGGCTTTTGGTATTTCTTCCAAGTTCCCCCAAGGCTAATCTCTACCCAATCCACAGACTCTATCTGAAACACTACGCTGAAAAGTAACCTGAAATCAGATTAAAACTGTAAACTCAAAAAACCATTAAAACATAGGAAATGTTAAATTCAAGAAGGCTTTATTTCTTAGAAGAAAAGATCTACTATTTTTCCTCCTTGCCCTACCCACAGCCTTCAATTTGCTTTTTGTTCTTTTTGATAAGGTAACAACTTCATGCATTTAAAA
Source organism: Uropsilus gracilis (assembly GCA_004024945.1). NCBI lineage: Eukaryota > Metazoa > Chordata > Mammalia > Eulipotyphla > Talpidae > Uropsilus > Uropsilus gracilis. The sequence continues at coordinate 2,533 of PVHY01028731.1, read as the reverse complement.
TTCATAGCTTTGTGGGCAACAAACACCTTACATACTTAGCTCATCATTTCAAAGCATTGATGATAGGTAAGTAACGGAGGTTTGGAGGCTGCATCTCAGAGTAGAAACAAAACTAGTGATTTCTAATCACTTGCTCATTGGTATAAAGTCAGAATTGATTTTTTAAGCAAATCCTTGGAGAAGATTAACAATGAATCAGCAATTCATTGACCTTAAGGTTGGGGACTGGCTTATGTTTCAGCCTGGCTCACAGCACCATCAGTAGATAATACCAATTAAGCAGTGCAAGCAGAAATCCATCTGTCTTTTGACTTTGAAAAATAAAGAGGAATAGAATAAATGTTACCACTCTTCTACATCTCTTTTAACTCCCGTCAGGTTGTTGGGGCTTTCCCTTACAAAAACTGAACCCCCAATCTTTTGGGGTTAATTCTTTTAACTATCTTAGACCTAAGGTATTTAATAAAGTAACCTCAGAAAGTTGCCACATCATCAGCCAAACTTGTCTAAAAATCTAGGGCCAGGGATGTTAAACACCCCTGGTCTTTAGCAGAAGAGATTCTGCTGATTTCCAGAGCCTAGTGAATATTCTCAATCACTGAGAATATCAAGCTGCTACTTAGTATTCGTTATGTGTTTAAAAAAAAAATAAAGCAATGGAACCTTCTTTTACAACACTCTAGAGTTTCACTGGCAAAGCATAATTGGACAGAGTCCATGTCCTAAAATAAATGCAAGAAGATGTGCCTCTGCTAAAAATGGGGTAACTGTCAAGTTCACACTGAGGGTTAAATAGGAAGGTGGGCCAAAGAGATAACACAGACTAGTCGATGGGGGTAGTAGCCGCAGTGGCTTGGCATCAAGTCCTGCACAACTAAAGCTTGGCTGATTAGAGGAGAGTCTTGTGCTGCAAACTTGAGAAGAAATAACCCAACCTTCCACGATGATTTTGAATACAGTCGAGAAAACAGGTGACCATCATCCGTCCTTGGTCTTAAGATGCATTTATTAAGCATCCCCACCCCCCCGAATGTGCCAGGCACGTGAACATGCTGCATCACCACCCTCTTGCTACGGATTTATAAGATTTATTCTCTACACTTCCCCAAGAGCCCTCAGGATCTGCAAAAAATCCAAGCCACCCCAGAAAGTCAGCAGCTCCCAAGCCACCCAGCTTCAGCTAAGAAGGCTGCAAGATAACAGATGATGACTGGCTTTCCTGGTTCAGCCATCAGAGTCAAGCCCCTAGGGTTCCTCCATCTTGCTTCACACAAAATGGCCCACGGGCACCAGCACCAGCAGCCTCGGTCTCAGTGTGACCTCTGGGGGAGGTCCAGCTGGGACCCAGGGCTGAGGCGACAGCAGGTCTGACTTGGGGGAAACGCAGGACAGCTCCAGCTGCTGAGCTTCTCAGAGCCTCTGCCGAGCTGGGAGCAGAGCTTTCTCTTGGCTCTGAAAGGGCGGCTGGGAGGGGATCAGAGGCCCCAGGACCCAGGAGGCCAATCTCCGAGGAAAAGCAGCATCTGTCCCTGAGCATATGGAAATGGCTGCGCTCACTCACTAGGCTGACGGGTAATGGGATCAATACAGCCATTTTGAGATCAGCGGCAGACCTGACCGAATCCCAGAACTGGAAGTCAGGAAGGCTTTTTACCATCCCAGCAAGGTCCGTTCCTTCCTCGGGGGAGCACAGGCATTTCTGGGAACATTCACTGCGCTCGTCACCTTCCCGAGCGCTTTTTCCTTTCTGTGTAATATTTCAGTCATGCTCAAAAGATTTTTAAAAAGAGAAACCTGAAATGGCCCACCAAGTGTTCCTGCAAAAGACAGAGAGCCCTTCCCAGCAGGACTCGTTGCAAGCATTTTACCCTGAAACCCAAGCAGTTTGAATAAACCCCCTGAGGAAAAGGGGAAGGAAGGGATGATCAGCGGTAACAAAGCACAAGCTAATTATGGGTGGAGGTGACTGCAGCCTCTCCCTGTAAGGGGCACTCCCACAAACCCAGGTCCCTACAAAGGCAAGCTCTGAAAACCGGCTGTGACTGATGTCTCTCCCAGGCTGCCACCAGCACCCCGCAGAGGCAGAAAGCCAGCCATGCTGTAGAGCTGACACTTCTGCCACTGATGAGTGGTGTGACCTTGAGCCGCTCCCCTTAACTTCCTGGCTTCTGTGCACCCCCATGGCCACAATGGGGATGATGGTCCCTCTGGGGATGGTGGTGAGAATTTTATGGGTACAAAAGCGGCTCCGAATGATGAACTCCCTGGCAATGGCGCTAACCAAGCATTAAAAAAAAAAAAAATCCAAGTGATGGATGCCTACAGCAGCAGCCACACCCAACGTCAGGACGTGTGCAACCGTGCAAGGAGAAAATGTGCAAATAAATGTGCACATCAAAGGCCTATGGTTTTCAAGGCAGGGGTTGTTGCATTTGCACCATGGGGACCGCTTAGGCTTGAATTTTTACCCATAAAATAGCAACCGATCTCCACTCATAGTTGCCTCCCCCCCCCCCCTTTTCTTTTTTCCAGC
>PVHY01028730.1:0-14936 GCA_004024945.1 Uropsilus gracilis | reverse complement strand
CAAATACACCCCTGGAGGCTTTGCCTTCCCCTTGCAGACCCCACCGGAATGGGGGGGGGGTGCTGCCAGGTGCATGAGCCAACGGGGGGGGGGGGATGGGAAATGGGGCTAGGGGAAGGGAGGTCATTATCACCCCCTCTGGTCTTCTCCAAAACCAGTCAATCCTCACCAGGGACAACAAAATCACTAATTCAGCGGCAGATACACATGAAGATGGAGGTGAGGAGAAAGAACTAAGGCCCATGCTGGGCACGGTGGTGCATGCCTGTAAGCAGCAGCCTGTGGAGCACGACTGGGACTGGGGATCGCTCAGGGCAACACAAGTCCTGCTCAGGGCAACACAGCAAGACCTAGTCCCAAAAAATAGCTGGACGTGGTGGCGCGTGCCTGTAATCCCAGCTACCTGGGAAGCTGAGGCTGGGGATGGCTTGAGTCTGTGGTACCCCGGGCAACGTGAGCCTGCGGTTCCACGGGCAAAAATAGCAAGACCTAGTCTAAAAAAAAAAAAAAAAAAAAAATCAAAAATCAAAAATAACTAAGGCCCAGGATAAACAAACATGTCAGACCCAGGAGACACAGGCTGTAGAGACAAACTGTCTCAGAAATACACCCACCGAGGTTTGCACGGGTGGGAACAGAATTTCCTTCGGTGCGAGCTGCACACCCTCCCATTTCACGGGGAGAGGAAGGCCACAGAGACGGGCCGCGGCCCCGTGACGAACCAGACCAACCATCCGCCAGTACCTGTCCCGATCGAGAACTTTACATGCGGACATCAGCGGGGAGAAACGCTCCCAGTGCCAGACACTGAACTACAAAGCAAAGAAGCAGCAAAATGTGACCGATACTGAGTGGCAGAAGAAGACCAGTGAGAAGGAGGAGGCCCTGAAAGGAAGCCAACATGGGGAACTGGCTGCCCGCAGCGAAGACACAGCTGGGAAACTAAGCACAGGCCACTGCGTCCCAGGAAAGCACGTCTACGCCGGGCAGAAGGACACGGCTCCAGGGAAGGAGAGGAAGAAGCCAATGGACTAAAAGTTGACCAATAACTGGCAGTGAAAGAAATGATGGAGTGACCTGGGGCAGGGGAGGGGGGGGGGAAGCCGGGAGGACCACCCAAAGGACAAGAAAAAAATGTAAACGAATCTTATATAATTTAAAAAATGATAAAGTATAAATAATTAAAACAAAAAAAAATAAAATAAAAGGTGTCCTAAGATTTGAAGTTCAGCCTGGCAAATGTAGCTCAGGACTATACTGTATCACTGGAATTTGCTTAAAGGAGAGCTAAAGCATTCTCACCAAAATAAAGAAAATAAAGGTAGCTATGGAAGGTGGGGAGGGGATATTCCTCCAAAGTTGATAGTCTCCCCAAGCGCATTGTACCCTTTTAACATCCTACCATCCTATCTGTCAATTATGTGGCAGTACAGCCAGGGGAAAGGAGGGGGCTGAAGGAAACAAGGACTAAAACTTGCAGAATGGGGTAACACTGAACACGACTGGTTCAGAGTGCTCCGTCCAGAACCTGACTCATTGTGTAGGATAATCAAATGGCAGAGATAATCATTATTTTCTTACCCAATCCTCTGCCCACACCCATTTTCCCACTAACGGGCTGTGATGCCTCTCGAGCTGTGAGCTTCAGGTCCCTTTGCCACTCTCAGGCACCTGCATGGAGGTCCCCTTCCCTTCCATTTCCAACTCAAGCCCTTCTTTTTATGGGGAGGGGTTATCTGGAAGGTTCTGGAAAGTTCTCAAAGTGGTGTGTCCCTTCTCCAGCAACTGTTTGTCGGAACAGGAACACCCCAGTGGATATGTTCCCATTCTCCTGCATTGGTGGCTCTATCTCCTGTATTTTTTCCACAGGATTGAGGAAAAAAAAAAAGAAACGTTCTGAGAAACCTGAATAGCCCATTCTATTTTCAGACCTTTTCCTCCCCGTCCTTTTCACCTCCCTCTCCTAAAACTCAACCATCTCCACATGAATACTTAAGGAAGAGTTGCCTTCCGGTGGCTCTAAATTCAAACAACAATTCCATCCATGCATCCACAGATGCAAGAAAACATGGCAGGAACAGCCTGTCTGCCCTGTTCTGCTTCTCCACAGAAGCAGGGAATCATGAGCCTTCTCCCTGCTGGTTGCCTGTATCTGGCTGACAACCTCTTCCACATAGCAGCTCACTAGAAATGAGAAGTGAATGGTTGCAAAATTGTCGTCTTTGACTTGCTGAACTGGGTTTGCCCTGAGATGTCAACATACCCTGCTCAAATTTCAGATCCCGTTTGCACAACGCCAAGTAAATGACAAAGGCTGTAAGGCACCAGTTTGAAGAAACCAGGCTGACTCCTGGCCTAACACTCTTGAGTCATTTGTGAAACCACAGGCAGCAGATGGAATCCTGGCATCAAAGTGAGGGAGTCAAATTCATCTCTAGTCTCTGCACAGGGCTCGACTCAGGCCCTCCTCCTTGGAGTTGTGAGGTGTATGTCTCCAGACCAATACCGTGCTGAAAGGTATTCTGTTCTGTTTGGGACTGTGGTGGTAGAGATGAGAACTTAAAAAGTGCATTTGAAGAAATTAAGCACATACCCACTAGGCTGGCTGTAATAGACTAAAAGGAAAATAGTAATGAAAATCAACGGGTAGTAGTAAGCACGGAAGTAAGGATATTGAAACCCACATGTATGACTGGTGGGATGTTACATGATACAACCACTTTGGAAAGCGATTTAGTAGTTCTTCAAAAAGTCAAACATACAGTTTGTCCCAGCAGCTGTGGGAAGACACCCCTAGGTATCGACATTCAATCTAGGGGCCCACAGACAGAAGACCAACTGTTAGAAGGAGGAGGCTGTCGATGGAATATCAAGTGAGAAAATGGGCATCACTCCAATTTCATGATCCAATAGTGAGTCAGATTTTAGACGGAGATCTTTTAAGTCAGTTCTTTTCATCTTTACCCCATTGGTATTTATCCAAGTCAATTAAAAACCACTGAGATCCACATACCCCCCATTATTTGCAGTAGCCAAAAATTACGTACAACCCAATCTTTCAGCAACTGATGAGTGGATAGACAGAATTCAGTCTCTCAATACAACAGAATTTTTTTCAATTATGATGGGAAAGGAGAGGTGCTGACAGGTGTTCCTTGAAAATATCAGGCTAAGTGACAGGAATCAATACAAGATACCACGTAGTGGATGAAATCATTTATAGGAAAGCTCTGTAATAGAACCAGGGAGGGAGAAAATGGACTTGTGGTTGAAGGACTTGGTGGGAAAGGCGGGAGTGAGGAGTGCCTGGGTCATTTTGGGGTGATGAGAATATTCTGGAATAATAGAGTGGGGGAGATCCTATACTCAGAAAATAGAACAATGTAAGCCAATGGTACTTCAACACAATTATTGATAATAACAATGGAATGATCATAATAACAAGAAAAAGAAATGTTGATTGAACATCTAGACACCAATTTGCATAAACTGGCTATTAAAGTCTGGATAAGCTCCCATTTCAGCCTAAAATGACCAGAAGTTCTATCATTTACGAGAAACCACTGAGTACAGAATCTTAATCATGTCTCCATGGAAAAGTAGAATCAGAGGCAAAGGATTTAATATTCAGCTATTTGGGGAATGTCAGTCTTAGCAAGTCCTTGGTCATAAATACTCTCAAGTACTGATCTTGTATCCAAACCAGTGACAAAAACTCACCCCTATTCTTCACCAAACGCCACCATATTTTTCTTATTCTGCAAAATGACAGCTGTTGTGTGTGCTAGTGAACTCATCAGATTCTTCAGAACTGAAAGTGCCTTAGCCATATTCTCATCACAAAAAGGCAGTACCCCTTTCCCCATCCCATCCCATACCGCTGAAAGAGTAACTACTAAAAGTCTTCCTGTGCCTTCTAACTGAGGGGGACATTCTGACTCATGAGGTGGGTATAATAGGGGAAAACACTTCATCTCTCATGACCTTACCTGCTTTTTCTGCTGGAGCATCATGTCCATGATGGTCATCTAGAAAACAGGTGCAAGAAAAGAAAGCACAGTGATTAAACCAGGGGCATAAATTCCCATGTCCTGATCATGGATTCAATGTCCTCTTCAGGAAGCAAAGAAGAGAACATCTTTTTCAGACTCTAGATTTTTTTTTTTTTTTTTGAGTCTAGGTCTCTCTAGCCTGTGGAACTGCTGCCTGGGATACCACGGACTCAAGCAATCCCCAGCCTCAGCCTCTCAGGTAGCTGGGATTACAGGCACGTGCCACCATACCCAGCTACTTTTTGGGACTAGGTCTCGCTACGTGCCCCCAGCGGGACTCGAACCGCCATCCCTGGCCCCCGCCACGGCTTCCTAGGCTGCCGCTTACAGGGATGTGCCACCATGCCTGGCCTCATACTCTAGATCTTACTGTTTTCCCAAAGCAGGGCCAACATATCAGGTTACCCTTCTTCATACTCCTAGAGCTGATAATATTTTTAATCGCAAAAGTACTTACGAATGACCCTGCTAATTTCCCCCTACCAGTCCTACTCCTTGCCAATCCTCCCTCTCCCAGAAATGAGTACTACCATTGTCAAGGGCGGAAGGATGGTGGAAATGGGGAGATATTGGTTCAAGGGTAAAATCTTTTATTAGAAGATAGAATAAATTCCAGAGATCTAATGCACAGTTTAGTGACTGTGTTATATACTTGAAAGTCACCCTAAGACAAGAGCTTTAATAAATGACAAAATTGTATTATAAAATCATTAACCTGAATAAACAAAATAAAGTGAAGAATCCAAATTTTAAAAATGGGCAAAGGACCTAAATAGGTGTTTGTCCAAAGAAGACATACAAATGGCCAAGAGGTACAGGAAAGGGTGCTCAACATCATCAGAGACATGCAAATCAAAGCCACCATGAGCTATCACTTCATATCTGTTAGAATGACAAAAGGTAGCAAGTGAGGACAAGGATGTGAGAAGAGGGAGCTTTCCTGCACTGTTAGTGGGAATGTAAATTGGTGCAACCACTATGAAATACAGTACAGGGTTCCTCAAAAATTAAAAGAGTATACTACCCCAGGACCCAATAATTTCACTTCTAAGTTTGTAAGGAGATTAGATCACCATCCCAGTGAACGATCTGTATCCTTGTGTTCACTGCAACAAGCAAGTTATGGATACCATTTAACTGGTTATTAACAAATGAATGGGTAATATAAGCTATATCTTACACATCATCATTATATATATAATATATATTCATTGTAGAGATTATATATTATATATACAGTAGATATAATATATTCATTATATAATATATAATTTTGTATATACCATATATTTTATATATAATTTTATATGTAACATATATAACAGTGTATTTATTTAAATTATTTATTTTATTTTATTTATATATATATATTACATCATTGTGTACCCCAGGGTTTTCCCATTTCCCTAACACCCGTTAACCATCTTAATATCTGTGCCCTCCACCTCCCCCATTTTCTTCCCCTCCCCCTCTCTCATTCTATGGTTCAGTTATGTTGGTTGTTTCTAATTTTTCTTATTTGTTTGTATGTTTTTCCTATATCCTTCATATAAATGAGGCCATCCCATATTTCTCTTTTTCTTCTTTTTTTTTTTTTTTTGAGACTAGGTCTCACCATTTTTTCCTATGGAACCGCAAGCTCATGTTGCCCGGGGTAATACAGACTCAAACAATCTCCAACCTCAGCTTCCCAGGTAGCTGGGATTACAGGAGTGTGCCACCACGCCCAGCTATATATTTTTGGAATTAGGTCTTGCTACCTGCCCCCGACGGGACTCAAACTGCGATCCCTGGCCCTGGCTGTGGCTTCCTAGGCTGCAGCCTATTTCTCTTTTTCTTTCTGGTTTATTTCTGCTAATATGAGACCTTCTAGCTCCATCCATGTTGCTGCAAATGACAAATGCTTGTACTCTTTGATTGATGTATAACTCTATATTTAACTATAGTGTTTATAGATATAAGCTATATCTATAAACTATATATAAACACTGTATATAGTATTTATATATAGTATAGCTAGATATAGTATATATATATATATATATATATATATAGTATTTTCTCTCCTATTTATTTTTACTTGGTTGCTTGTGTTTTTGGTGCCATGTCCATAAAATTGCTCCAAGACCAATATCAAGGAACTTTTTCTCTATGTTTTCTTCTAAGAGTTTTAAGGTTTTAGATCTAAGTTTAAATCTTTACTCCACTTTGAGTTCATTTATGTGAGTGGTATAAGGATCCAGTTTCATTCTTCTGCATGCGGCTATTCCATTTGCCCAGCATCATTTATTGAAGAGATTATCCTTTCCCCATTGAGTATTCTTGACTCACTGCTCAGATATTAATGAAATATATTTCTAGACTTTTGATAATGTTCCACTGATCTGTGTCTTTTTTTTTTAATGCCAATGTCTTACCATTTTGATTACTACAGCTTTGTAATATAGTAAATAGTTGGTATCTACAGAAACCACAATAAAGATTCTTACCCACAATCCTCCTCCTCCTCCATTGTGCCCCTCAAACCCCATGACATGACACTTCTTCTCCCCCTGGGGACAATTAGCAAACTCTTTTCAGTGACTTTCACCTCTTTATATTATGAGTTTACCTAAGATTTCTGTTAATACTTTATTTCTCATCCAGACCCACTCACAACCCCTGATGAGAACCCCACCCCCACCCTCAGTTTCCATCTCCCAGTCCTCTACACTCAAGGGGCAACATTTGTTTTTGTTGCTTCCTGGATTCCTTCCTCTCCAGTCAGGTCCCATGACAGGAAAAGGAGTTTGTGCAAAGCCGGCTGAGGTCTCCTGTCTCACCTGTAATCTTTAGCTGTTGGTACTCACTCTTCTCTGACCAGTTGTGGGAGGTCATTGTCTTGTAGGCACAAAAGTACGACCCAGCATCCTTAAGCTCCAGGTGAGTGAGGAGGAATTCAGTATTGTTTCCTGTTGATCTCTGCTCTTGCTTGTACGCGGGGTCCTGCACCTTTCCTATCATGAACACCACATTCTGGAAGGGACACTGACACTTCAGAGTCACGTTGCTCCTACGCTCAACCACTAAACCAGGCAAGACGTTGAGGATGGGCTTAGGGAGCAACTCTGAAAAAAAATCAGAGTTAATTTGATTCTTCATCTTTTTTTTTTTTTTTTTGAGACCAGGTCTCGTTATGTTGCTGGGGGTAGTCTTGAACCCACAAACTCAAGCGATCCCAGGCCCGTTGCCTCCCAGCACTTGGACAACAGGCACACGCCACCACACCTGGCAGATTCTTCCTCTTGATGATCACCAAAAACCTCCCAGAATTGATATGATGAAAGGGGGAAAAGTTATGAAACTGGGACTGATAGAGCTTAAGAGGGAGAAAACTCACCATTGCTCTTCTCATCTTCATAACCCAGACAAAGCCCTGGAAGAGAATTCCTCATGAAAGATGAAGGACGTACTTGTTTCTGATTAAAAAACCAAGCAGAGGATGACTAGTTTGTTAAGGATTGCTCTATTTCTTGCATATATTTCACTGGGCTTATTTTTGACCTTTTACTTGTGTCCTTACTCATCATTCAGCAGTTATGTTTAGTATGAAAAGAGTCATCCAAAGAGATCTGTGCATATGCATTATTCACAGCAAGCAAGAGTTGGAAGCAACCCAAGTGCCTAACAACAGATGCATGGATAAAGAAGATGCGGTATTTATATAGCATGAAACAGCACTCCACTTAAACAAACAAACAAAAAGAGATGAAATTCTGCCATTTACAGCAACATGGATGGACCTAGAGGGGAAGATGCTTAGTGAAAAGTCAGATGGGGAAAGACAAACACCATATGATTTCACTCATAGATGCCAACAGAAAACCAAAACAAATGAAGGCGCAAAACAAAAACAAAAACAAGCTCTTCTGCTACAGAACTAAATAGTGGTTACAAGAAGGGAAGAGCAGAGTGAGGCAGCTCAGCTGGGTGAAAGGGGTCAATGGTGGCTTGATGGTGGAAACTAGTTCCTCGATGATGAATGTAATGTTATCTATATAGATGTTTATATATAAGCGTGTATATCTGAAGCCTACAGAATGTCATAAACCCCTGTTACTGCAGATCAAACACCTCAGCAGGAACCCACCCTGCTAACACCTTGATTTTGGACTTCTGTCCTCTGGCAGGAGACGACTGGTTTACAGTCCTCTGCTTTCTGGTACTTCAACATGGCAGTCCTAGGGAAGGCATGTGGGGAGGATGAAGTCTCTTGACCACCCACCTTATTGTTCCAGCATCTCATGTGGGGTGTGATGAGCAACAGCTGCTTCAAATGTGTTTGAGGGAGCAGCATCACCCCTACACCCAGTAGAAGGAGGAAGGAAGTGGGGCAGATGAGTCCTGACATCCTCCAAACTCCCTCTCTGGAAGGAGGAACTTAAGAACTGAAATTCAGAGTCTAGAGGCTCCTCCATAACTGAACTTATTATAATCTAGCTCTTCCTTTTCATAGGCTGAGGATGATTACGATAAGGTAAGGCTTAGATCTGGTCAGAAGGTTTTCTTTTTATCCATTGTCCCAGGTATAGCTCTTCTTCATGTTCCTCCTTTGTATGGAGACCCAACTCCTTGTGTTAGGATCATATAGACTTAGCAAAGCCCTCTAGCTCTGTAAACAGCCAAGCAAGCAGAGGGTGTTTCCACATATCTCAGAACCTCAGATTCTTCATCTCTTAAGAGTGAGGCCCAGGAAGAAGGCATGTAGGCAGACACCACAGCCCACCAGACTCTCCCGGAGAGCACATACCCAGCACACAGCAGCCATTATTCTGTACTTGCTGCCTTTCCCACGCTAACTAACCCCCACTCTCACCCATCAGGTCCGTTGGTCCCGGTCTTGGGCACTTACCGAGATAAAGCAGGGACAGGAATTCTGTTAACATAGCGTCCTTTCTGCTTTGACCAACAGCTGCTCTTCTGTTTTTCAGTTCCAAGGAAGGAAGGTAGGTGAAGCGATCACATTGCCCACTTTGTCCCCCGGATGCATGGGTTGAGGTTTGGCCCTGACGCTGGACTCCACACAACCCCTTGTAGGATTTCCTTCTCTCAACTGACTCAGGAAACCAGAAGCCATCAGTGACAACATCTTCCCCAGAAGTCTAGTGTGAGTGACTCCACCCAGCCTCACCCATCCAACTTCAGCTGAGTCCTTTCCAGTCCATTTTCTTTTCTTCTCTTCTCTTGTCTTTTTTTTTTTTTTTTTTTTTTTTTTTTTTTTTTTTTTTTTTTTTTTTTTTTTTTTTTTTTTTTTTTTTTTTTTTTTTTTTTTTTGAGATTAGCTCTTGCTTTGTTGCCTGGGGAACCGCAGGCTCATGTTGCCCGGGGTACCACATACTCAAGTGATCCCAGGCCTCAGTCTCCCAGGTAGCTAGGTTTACAGGTGCGTGCCACCACACCCAACTTTTTTTTTTGAGACTAGGTCTCGCTATGTTGCCCGGGGTAGTCCCAATCCTGTGGACTCGAGCAATCCCCAGCCTCAGTCTCCCAGATAGCTGGGATTACAGGAGTGTGCCACCACACTCAGCTGTTTTTTTTGAGGCCAGGACTCACTATGTTGCCCAGGGTAGTCTCAAACCCATGAGCTCAAGCGATCCCAGGACTCTTGCCTCCCAGTGTTCGCCACCACACCCGACGTTCCATTTTCTTTAAAAAAAATAAATAATTTTTTATTTTGCAATTGCTTCAGAGTTAAAAAAAAATTAGTAGAATTCCTGCTACAGAATGTGCCTCCTTCCTGAACATTCACTTGGTGAGGTGCACTCCCCAAGAATGCTAAACTGGATGCCATCTTCCCAGGCCCCACTTGCGGCTACCACTGTCAAACTGACTTGGACAACAACTCCCAGCATGCCATGGGCTAGACTTTCGGGTTGGGTGCTGCTGGAAGAGGGAGGAGCAAGGAGGTCATTGTGGAAGGAATGGAGTGCACTCTGGTGGTTTTGCAGTTTCAGTGCTTCCGGCAGTGGGCTTTTCAGAGACAATGGTGATTGTCACCTTGACCTCCTGGTAAGGTCAAGGTTGGTACCATGAATGTTGGGTCTCAACAGTGTCACTTATTTGTGGAATGCAGAGGAAGTCAGACAAAGGGACAGAGAAAACTAAACTCAAAAACTAGCCCTTGAAAGCTGACTATAGACCTAGGCTGTAAAGAGCTGGCCGCAGGGTGCAGAAAAAGTACAATGAAAGAGATTACTCAGCTGAGGAGGCTGAGAACTGACTGTGCACCAGACAATAGCCTCATCATCCTGGCAACCAATATTTAAAGAACCAAGAGAATGTTTTACCACCAATTAACCGAGGGAGACAAATGGTGAGAGTACAATAAAATTGGGTAAAATATTAGTTCCCATGAGATAATTGGGGGCAGGGGATTCACCCATAAATTTGTTGGTATCTCCCAAGGAGTGTTTCTTAAGGTAAACATCAGAGGAATGGCAACACTGCTGCCTGCCAGAGGGTCAATCATGCCATTCCATCTTTGTTTTTGTTTTTGGGTTCTTTTGAGACTAGGTCTTGCTATTTTTGCCTGTGGAACTGCAGGCTCACGTTGCCCGGACTCAAACTGTCCCCAGCCTCAGTTTCCCAGATAGCTGGGATTACAGGCATGCACCACCACACCCAGCTATTTTTTGGGGACTGGGTCTCACTGTGTTTCCCCAAGTGGGACTCGAACCGGGATCCCTGGTCCTGGCCGTGGCTTCCTAGGCTGCAGCCTAAAGGCACAGTCACCATGTCCAGCCTATCTCCAGTGTTTTGAAGACAAATAAGCATGGAATGAAGTTTTCTTCATCCCAGTATGAGTCCTGATGGGCCTTAGCTCACAGTCTCTTGACACTAAGCATTCAGAGGGTTAGGGAAGGGGGAAGCACATTAGGGAGGGAGCACAATGTGCTATGGTAGAGGACTACATTTGGGGGAGCACCATGGTGACAACACCTGACGTTGGCAGGTACTGTCCTTCCAAAATGAGAACAATGAAGTCAACCAATGTGAACACAATAGACAATTTGAAAAAACAAACGAATTTTGGGCTTGCCTTTCTGGGCTCCCTAACCTCCCTGCCGAAAGGGGTTTTGGAATCCAGGCAACTGTGCAACCTCGCTCTGGACCCAGCCTGCTGGGCCGGGTGTGTGCCCATGAGGGGGTGTGTGATTTGGGGGTTTGACAGGGAGTCTATTATTTGAAATCTTTCTCCTACTCTGCTTCTCTCTTTCCATCGATTAAAAATCTCAGACACACTAGGGCATCATTGCTCCTCTGTGTGTGTGCAAGATCCTTGGAAGGAACAACATGGGTTTTTCCCCTCACATTTTGGGGTCATCCTCAGGCAGGCCTCTCTTACCTACTGGCATTACCCCCAGTGGTACTATAAGGTAATACATTGTCCTAAGCAGAAAGTAGGCTTTGGCACACTGCATGACCTGGGAAGGAGAGAGTCACATCTCAGTGGCAACTAAATCTAGACAAAGGGCCGGGCATGGTGGCACATGCCTGCAAGCAGCAGCCTAGGAAGCTATGGCCGGGGCCAGGGATCATAGTTTGAGTCCCGCCTGGGGAAACACAGTGAGACCTAGTTCCAAAAAAATAGCTGGGCGTGGTGGCGCGCGCCTGTAATCCCAGCTACCTGGGAAGCTGAGGTTGGGGATGGCTTGAGTCCGTGGTACCCCAGGCAGCGTGAGCCTGTAGTTCCATGGGCAAAAATAGCGAGACCTAGTCTCAAAAAAAAAAAAAATCTAGACAAAGTTGCGTGGACTCTCACTGTTCCTGAACCAGTGAGAGTCAACAAAGACACATAAATGGAGGCTTAATGTAATCACTTCTCTGTCAGATGTATGTTTACCCTCTTGCAAATCTTTCTATTTTCTCATCTTTTGACATTCCCTCTTTTCCACTTTCTTTGGAAAAATGATTCAGTTGTTTTTCACATGCCCTCATAACTTCTCTCTGTATTCACCTGGAATTTGCATTTGTCTGATTCTTTTAGTGATTAATCACCCTTACTAACTGGAAATAAAATATCTTTCCGGTTGCACAGAGTTTATTAGATAATCAAAGTGAGGGTTTGAAACTGGGAAGCAATGTAGCAGGATTTATTCTGTAAGAACAGGTTCCAACCAATGTGAGTCTGAATTCAGTTTACATAGGAAAGAGCAGTGAGTCATTAATATTAAAAATACAATATTTCTTGAAAGGAGTCTTCAGGTTCTAATTTGTTTTGACCTGAAGATACGTTGAGGGTATCTGTGGCAGCAGAAGGCGAAGCTGGGATTTAATCTCTTCTTTTCTAAAGAATGCCCTGCAAAGACTGGGTGCCATGATGAAATCATCCTTATCAGGCTCCTTGGTCATTAGTGGGGGTGGAAGTGACTTTATCCACAGGCAGCAGATTTTTCAGAACTAGTTCCAGCATCAAATCTACAGAGATGGTCTTGCTCACCTGCCTGCCAGGGCAGGGATGGGCCAGTTGCCACATTTTCTGTACATTCACACCCTATGGATGACCATCAATATACTTGACTTACTAACGACCATGTCATATTTCAAGCAAAATTGACATGAGTGTAACACTAAAGTGAATCTGCTTTTAAACACATGAATCATCTTTGGTTCATTTGCTGTACGCTGAGCTTAGAGGTGAACCTCAGTCATTCAAAAATATGGGTTGGGGAGAAAGCTAATCTTCCTTTATTTCAAGCCACATGGCGGGAAAGTAACAAAATTGACAAAAGAGACATTGGCAAGAGAAAAAGACCATCTTTATGAAGAGCATAGAGAGACTCTGAAAATCCTGGAGACCACCATTCCAGTCTATGGAAAGGTAGGGCGTGTGTGTGTGTGTGTGTGTGTGTGTGTGTGTGTGTGTACACCATTCCAGTCTATAGAAAGGTGGGGCGGGTGTGTGAGTATGTGTGAAGTTCAGGAGAGGAAAATAGAACAAACAACATGTTGTGATTTAAAAATAAAGGAGTTATCTACCCAAAGGTTACAAAAACCCTAATCCACAAAGACACCTGTACCCGGATGTTTATTGTAGCGCTATTTACAATAGCCAGGATATGGAAGCAACCCAAATGCCCTAAAACAGATGAATGTTACAGAAAACTATGGTTTATGTACATGATGGAATGCTATTCATCAATCAAAAAAGACAAACTTACGTCATTCACGGCAATTTGGATGAAGCTAGCAGAACTGCACTAGCAGAAATAAGTCAGAAAGAAAAAGAAAAGTATTGGGTGGTCTCACTTCTATGAGAGACAAAGGGAAACAGACAAGAAAACAGACAAGAAAAATTTAAAACTAGTTTCTAGTAAAACTGAAGCATAGAGCATGAGAAGGGGAGGGGGGGTTTGGGAGAGGGAAGGGCACAAAAGACAAAGATGGTGCTTTACGGGTGATTAGGTGGTGGAACCCCTGGGGTAGATAACGATGTAAAATAAATGCTATAATTAAAAACCAAAATAATAAGCATACAACACCCCTATAAACAAATTAAAATAGAAATAAAATAAAAATAAAGGAGTTTCGCAAGGCATGGGAAGCAGACCTCGCAAGCCCTACTGTTGGGAACAAGGAGGTGTGTGCTCCTGGGCAGCCATCCTGAGCCCCACCACCCCTGCCGGATGTCCTGAGATGGTGACAGTCGTCTGGTCACCAGGCCTGTGCAGAAGAGGTTGGGCATGCATATGCCTGCAAGTGACCCAACCTTCTTGGCCAGTCCTTCCGCCATACTGGTCAGCACCTGCTGAAGGCAGCTGCCCCACACACTTCCAGAAACGCCGCTTGCACCCAGGACAACCTTGCGTCTCTCTGATAGCGCTGGACTTTGAGAAGGACCTGCTGACTCTGGGAAAAGTGCTCTGGGAACTGAGAAACGGTTCTTCAGCTCACAGCAAAAGCTGCCTGGTCCTCATGACGAATGAGCACCCAGCGAAGTGCTGTGTGTTGAGAAACTTCCTAACAAGAGCTGTGGTCACCAGCTGACTGCAAAGCTGCCCCCAGAGTCGCCACCCCATCCGGCCCTAGTAGCTTCTGCACCGTCGCCTCCCCCTCATTTCTCTCGGGACCAGCAAAGCCAAGGGTGGTGGAGGCCCTCTGCTCTGGGGTCATAATGCTGCAAGCTTGTCTCTCACAGATAACGTTTATCTCCTGTTTTCAGGACCGTAGATAACGAGGCTAAAGAAATCACTCTTGGATCTTCTGTCTCTTGCTTTCTCTCCGAGACAATCAGCCTGCCCGCAGGCGCATCCTGGGACTGTCTGCTGAACCCCAACATCCAGACTGGCGAGGCCTCCTCATCCCCAAGCTCCAGCGTCTTCCTTGCTGGCCGGGGCGTTTCTGTTTCTGCAACAGACGCTGCCCATCCAGGCTGCCCGTGTTTCTGCTTTGTCAGGTCAGTTTGAACTGGAGACCTCAGTGCCATGTGTGCAGGTAACAATTTGGCAAGACCCAGGAAGCACCTGATGGCTTCCTGTTCCCTGAGTGTAGTGGGTGTGACCGACCTTGGGAATCGGCTGGAGCAAAGATGCTATTGCCTGTCTTGAGTGTGTCCCCTTTTAGGAGCTGTGAAGTGAGGAGAGCCCCCAGATCAGGCCGCAGGCCAGCATGGACCACAGCCTCCTGCTCTTCCTCTGCTTGGGTGAGCTCCCAACTGAGGTTCTGGCCTCAGTGCTGGGGAGGGGAGGGCACTGAGAGAGACATGACCCCTCTGATCTCCACACCCCAGTGATGCTACAGTAACCCAGAGGAAGGGGACAATTTCCCATGATTTTCAGGCACGTTGGCGGTCAGTTTTAAACCAGCGAGCATTTGTTCTGTTGCTTTTTCTTTTTTGAGCTATGT
>PVHY01028729.1:0-14945 GCA_004024945.1 Uropsilus gracilis | reverse complement strand
AAAGTAAAAACTCTAATAGCTACTTGAAAAACAAGCACAGGAGACTACCCCAAAACTGGAAACCCTCCGAGGAGGGATAAGCATTCTGTGGTCTGGCTACACACACTCTTGGCACTAAAAAGCACTGGATCACCAGCAAGTAACACATGAACGAACTGGGATGACAGCCTGAGAGGAAGACGGTGCACAGGAAAGAGCAATGTGAACACATTTCTATGAATTTCAATAATAGACAAAACTAATTTACAGAGAACTAATTGGAGCAGTGGTTGCCTGGGGGTGATGGGGAGATGGAATGAGAAATCCTCAAAGGATCTTTTGGGGAGGGGAGGGATTGAAAAGAGTCCCTTGTCTTGGTGTCAGCATGAATCACTAAGGTGGACGTAGTTTGCAAGATTCAATGACCCATACAAATAAGATGCGTGCACCTCATTGTATGTAAATCAGACCACAATTACAATTTTCAGATGAATAATTTTACTGAAAAAAGGCAAAATCCTCGCTATCAGCTTAGTGTTGACGTGGTGAGAGTAGAAACGCAAGGGATTCTGCCATCTACCAGGTGGGGGGGGCAGTGTCCATGTTTACAAGAGGGGCAAAGCTGCAAGATGGAGCCACAGAGACACGGCTGGCAGATACAACATGATGGCCCCAAACTAAAGGGCGTTTTATTTCTAGTCCAACAGCCCAAAGCCCACTCCCCTGCTTAATTTCCACTGTAAAGCCCATTTTCTTCTGAGTATCGTTATCTTAACTCTACATGATCTTTGGATATGAATAAATAAAATAAATATTAATAAATGCCAAACTACTTCTGCACACATCGCTGACTGCACCTAGCCTAACCCCCAGATTCCTTTTTATGAAAATGAACATGCACAAGAAGCTAGAACATGGGCACCATGGACAGGAATTCAATACCTACACTCTGCCCTGATGCTCATGGACAAGAAGTGATCTCTCAAGTCAAACTTTATTGCTGCCAGAGACTACTTTACCCTCACGACAGTGATGATACAAATCAGCCTTTTGCTGAAGATTCTTCTTAGGTCTGAAGTGCAGATCACTTCATTACTGTATGAAGTTTAGGTGTGAAGCTTGTAAAATCACGTGAAGGCCGGGCACAGTGGCACGTGCCTTTAATTGCAGCCTATGAAGTAAGGCCGAGACTAGGAATCACTTGAGACCCGCCCAGGGCAACACTGGAAGACCTAGTCTCAAAAAATAGCTGGGCACGGTGGTGCGCGCCTGTAATCCCAGCTACCTGGGAGGTTGAAGCTGGGGATCACTTGAGTCTGTGGTACCCGAAAGTTCCCTGGGCAAAATAGCGAGACCCAGTCTCAAAAAAATAAAATACAATCACCAGAAAGTTACCATGCATTTCAAAAAACACATTCAATTTCAGCCACAAATTTCCCCACGTCAGGGTTCCTTCATGCTCCATAATTCCTTTCATATGGCTAAAGCAGAGACATTCCCTGACAGAGACGGGGTGGGAGGTGGGCAGATGACAAGCCAGACAAAAGACAGGTGATACCAGTAGGTGTGCGGAGGAAACCATCAGAAACCCCTGATCCCCACCCTCTGCTGCCTGCAAGGTGCCCTCGCCCCTCAGCAGGCAGACTTGGGAGGCAGCGACTAAGCACAAACGCCCTGCTGGGTTGACACTAGTGCATGGAGGGTCTTGTCTGACAAGGGTCACCGTTTTTCTGAGCTAGGGGAAGGAGGCCAGCAGCTTCCCACGACAGGGCAGACTCATCGTCATCTATCCACTGGGATTCCCGCCGGTGGCAGCTGTGAGAGGGGCCACCATGGGGCTGGAGGGACGGCTCTTCAGACCCCGGGAAGCACCACAGCCATCAGCGGGAGGTTAAGAGGCTCGCAGGCCGCCTGACCTTCTCCCTGGTAGGGATGGCAGAAATGTGCCGACGTCCTGCAGAGCTGACAGGCTCAATGTGGTCCAAGAAAAACTCAGATAAAGCTCATGCTTCCAAGTGACTGTTTCTCACAGCGCAGAGGCTGGGAGGGCTTCGTTCACAGGAGACCACACCCTGATAATAGGCAGAGCACACACCCCATTATCCATCAGGCCTGATTCAGGAAAAGGGCTGAGGCTGACACCCCATGACTGACATCAGAGTGCGTAATGTTTCTGTAAGCCGCTCCCAGGAGGCCTGAGTGGGGCGGGGCTTCTAGGAATACCTGCGATTAGAGCGGGAGGAGTCACCGGGACCAGCACATGTGCTCTGGAAGCTTCTGTGGCTGGTCAACCTCTCAGGCCCCACCCACAGAGACTCAGTCGCAGCCATAAAGAAGGTCCACGTGATGCGGCAGTTACAGCAGGGGCCCTCTCGAGAGACAGTCACACCGCCTTCCCTAGGAGAGTGGACTCTAAATAGATTTCTCAACCTACAGGTCCTTCTCATAAATAGCCACTCTCCCAATAAGGCCAGTGAATGGAAAAAGACCTGGATACCAAGAGATGGCCCATGGTGGTTCATGGCAAGCCCGAGAAACACACCAAGAGAATTTGGTTAGTTTTAGAGTCACAGTGAATCGGCTCCAAAAGGAAGGCGCCCCGACTCCAGGGCTCCGTCTCACCATCCCAGCGTCCCAAGTTGGGGCTACAAAATCAAAATGTAAGCATGGGTATCGATCTTTTGGATGAGGCCAAACAAGAGGCCTATTCCTGTCCCCCAGCACGGCCCCCACCTTCAAGGTCAGTCTCTGGGCCCTCAGTCCCTCCAGAATACTGTGCCCGCCTCCAATGAGGTCATCCATGCCGTGGTGAATTTTCTGGAGGGAGGAGTTAAACTGCAGTGATTCATCCATTGATATGGTGGTGTCAGAATCCTGTGAAAGAAACGCAGGCACTTGATTAACGTTGCTCGCCGGTCAGCTCCTGGACTCCCACCGCCTCTGACTGCTCTGGGCTGAGCCAGAACAGCCAGAAGGAATGGTGCAGGGACCAGAGGCACCTAAAAGAGAAGAAAAGCGAAGCGCTGATCTGGCCTCCGTTCACTCAGAGGAAGAGGAACCTCGCTGAGAACTGTCACTCAGCACACGAGCTCTGCCACACAAGTCCTGCCAACGCCTGCCTCTGGCTCATGACCCCCACCTAGGAGAAACACCGATGGCGCCCCTGAAAGCTTGCTCTGACTGCTCACTGATCTAGCGTCTCCCAAGGTTCCTTTACTCGGCTGCCCCTTAGTGCAGCATTAAAAGTTTGCTTTTGGTTGTCACCCACTTTGTCTCCCGCTCCTCTCTCCAAGGAGACTGAGGCTCAATGAGGAAAAAAGAGGCTGTGTGTCCCACGGAAGGCCTAACATGCCCAAGGTGGGGTGAGACAGAGCATGAACTATCGGCTAAGAAATGAAAGAGAAAAAATTAACACCGATCAAGTGTCTCCTGCTTCGCATGCTCACTACCCTCAGCTCACTTACTTTTCACTCTGCCCAAATGGGGTCACTACTGTATCATCCCCACTCATAGAAGAAACTGAAGCCCAGAGAGAAGAAACAACTCATGCGTGATTGTACAGAACTACAAAAGTCCTGCAGGGCGTGAACCCCAGTACTGACTGTGGTGCCCACATTCTTACCATCCTGTGGGGGAAACACCAAGATCAATCCCAGGGCCTGACTCGGACACCGGAAGTGACCTGCACGGAAGCCAGTCAGAGCATGGCAGCACTACTCTCCTCCCCTCCTGAGGAGCAGACCATCTGCCACACGTGGCTATTTTTACTCCTTTGACCATCACAGAGATCAAACCACCCTTTCCTTGCTGTGCAGGTTCATTATAAATTTTTTACAAGTATGATTTCAGCACCTCCCCACCACCCTCCGCTCACATGGGGGTTTCTCATAGGAAGAAATGTCATTTTAATTTTTGCATGCTTTACCCCCAGTACTTTTTACAGCCTTGTTCTGCATAGAGCTAAAGCCAGTGGCCAGGGAGTGGGTCAGTGTCTGAATGAACCAATTAGACTTCATTTACTGGACAAGCATTTATTGAATGCATTTTTCTATATATGTCTAAAGGGCATGGTGGGTGGGCCATTATCTCTTAGAAAGATGTACTGTAGTTCTAGATGGTAGAATGCCCAGGAAGAAGTTCATCGGGCAAATCAATTTTTAAGGGCTGCTGTCTGCACAGCATCACATCAGTTTGGTAAGAGACTGAATAATTCTGAGTGATCACCCCTGGCCTCAAACAGGCCTGGACACTCAATGCTGTAACTTTCTCACGCCCACATGACACCTGACGACTGTCCGGGCAACCTGCAGCTTGTTTCACTTCCCAAAGGTAGCTCTGCTTCCCACGGTGCCACCAACACATCTTGATTACGCTTTTGAATTGTTCACTGATTGCTCCCCCTGGAAAGATGGACACTACGCCAGCATATCCTGAAGTGGAAACTTGCTACAAGTGTGGACAGAGCAGAAGGAGTCAGACATCAGCAACCAGGATCCAACAGGAATCCCAGCGGCAGGATTAAAAAGCGAAGGCCTCTTCAGATAATGAGTCACTCCACAACAAACAAACAAAATCCCAAACCCACAACCCACCTCACTCCATGGACCATGTCACGCTGGACATGAGAGAGGCCAGCGTGTCCCACTGCCATGCACAGGAAGAGGCCCTGAGACCAAAGGGCAGGGGTAATGGCGTGCTAAGAAATCAAACAAGCAAACCTAAGGCCACCTTCAAGCAGGCTCAAGCCAAGCAATGCATCTCAAATGAAATGCCTGTTAACAAATCCCTCCAAATTACTGCTCAAACTGGGGGCAAAGGCATTTAAATGCCCCTGACACTGGACCCACACACAGACACAGGACAGCAGCAACTGCCCGCAGGCAGCTCTGCAACACGGCCCTCGCTGCAAATGGTCTAAGTTCTAATCAGCTGTCTCTATCTGAGCAGAAAAAATGTCCTCCCCATGTGAACTTCCACCTCGGCACTGGACCGGTCAAACCAGGTAATTCTCACCATTCATTCTCTCACTGAACTGCTTCCTCTTTGGGGTTTTGTGTTAGAAAAAGAAATTCCTTGTCTAGATCGAGTCTCTACGGCCATCCACCCCGTCCCCTGGCACTTCCAGCCAGTTTCCTCCTCAGAAGTGCACTTCAGACACACCCGGAAACACAAAGCCTAGAGACCCAGGACCCAGCCCCAGTGAGCTGAGTGCCCGCAGGGGCCTGTCTTACATTGGTGGTGAAGGTGCGAGATAGAAGCTCCTCTCGTTGTTTCTCCTGCTGTTCTTTTGTGTATCGCCGATGCTGGAAGTTTCTGAGAGCAGACTGCAGGTGCTGGACATCATATTTTAACTGGTCAACACGCCTGGAATTGACAGAGATTAAGGTTCAGGAGCCCAGTATGGCACAATTTAAGGTCGCCAGGCTCTGCAATCAGGAAAGAATGCAAAAAGAAGCCTTTTCCTCACACCATCCCACAATATTCAATGCCCCTCCCTCCAAGCTCCCCTCAATAATCTGATTTTGATCAAGGATTCTGAAAACCAAGTAGCTGTGGTTAAGACAGGGTGGTGGCACCTGAGATTCCAGCAGCTTTACACAAACACCTGCTGGTCTCTGACTCTGGATGCATGGCAAGGAATAGGTGACAGGAAACAGACCACTGACCTCTTCCTGACCTTCTGTGGATTATACTGCTCCCCCAGAAGACGCCCAAGGGCATCTTTGGAGTAATGTATCCACCAAGTTTCATAAAACTTTTGGGAGCAGGGGCTGGAGTGGAGGTGGTGAGGTTGGTTTCACTTAATGTTACGGGGGAGTATCAAGCTCTAGATCAGTATTTCATTATAAGTGGACTGATTGAAGTGATTAAGGGCAAGGCTTCATTTTGACCCAAGAATGTAGTGGGAACCCAACAGAGTAAAATGCCCTCACAGCATCAGGCTTCAGGAGGCCGTGGATCTAATCAGAAAACACAAAATAGTGGAGGCAACATTTCAAAATGGAACCAATGAAGTAGGAGATGCAGGGTTCTAAACCACTGACCTCACAAAACTGTACATTTTGACGGACACTCAAATAGAATTATGCTTTAGCTCTGCACAGTCTCAGTTTTCCAATGTATACATGGATTTCCAGAATATTCCATAGTCTCCCTGAGAGAAAGCTGGGGTCAGCACTCACAGTTTGGCACTCTGTCTTTTGTTAGGGGGCTCCTTGCTGGACAGAATCTCCAGACGTTCCAGATGGCCGAATATCTGGTCTATGCTTGCTTGGATTTCATTTTCTACTACTGCACAAAAGAAAAGAAAGAATAACTGCTGGAAAAGAAATTGTGAATCTAAATCAGAAAGCTAAATCAAACATATCTTTGTTCCAGGATCCATTAACTAAAAAATAGGTAATTCAAAAGAAGACATAATGAATAATGGACAAACACTCAAGTTTTACTAAGTGATTCCGTAAATTCTGTTTCAAATATATATTACATGTAGCTGTTAATGCTGTAACAGTGGCATTTTTTTTTTTTTTTAAAGGCTGAAGGTAAATCTGTAGAAAAGAATTTGGAAAATGAGACAAGCATTTAAAGGGTATCCAAAGAAATACTTTAGCAAAATGCAGTATTTTCTGACACAGAATGAGACCTGTTTTGCTTTGAGATTATTCCCAGAGAGGGATCATAAATATCTAGTAAAAAGAATGTCAACTGAGTTTCCTGCAGTAATGAGGTGTAAGAAAAAGGCACAAAGGGGAAGAGTATGTGAAACAGAGAAGAGCTGCCAGGTCTTTTAGAGGGATGGGGGGCTGTTGCCGGGGACCCCAAAATAGACCGTGTGTCAACAGGAAAGGCCCAGGAAAGAATCCACAGAGGAAAAGATATGATAAGTACAGTCATTTTCCTTATCCCTTTTGCAAACCAGTCAAAATGACCACTTTTCCATTTCTAATCAGGTAACAATGGGATTGCTGGGAAGGAAACAAATTTGATGAACAGAAAGTAAACAGCCCAAAGAAGGCCCGGAGACTGAGTCTTGCCCCACAAAGAAATGAGAGTAAAGACAGCAAGGCCACCTTCCTCTTAGCCTAGAGCTACTAAAACACACCAAACACAGTTTAGATGAGAACAAGATAGGGCAGAGAACCAAGAGAGGAGAGACTTTTGAAGCTGAAGAAAGGAGAGATGAGAAAACAGGAGAAACACACGTGGTTATGGCCGAGCACCAAGGGGAGGCAGACCCCCCTGAAGTGAGGGGAACCAGCAGTGTCTGTACAGCCCTCTGAGGAAAAGGAGCTTTTCTTATAGTAGAAAAGAAACCAGAAAACTAAAAGCAGTCTTCTCAAAAGAAACCACGGTGTGGGAACTAAACTAATTAATATTACTATTCATTTTTAAATAATCCTCCTAAAAAGTCAGTCCTCGGCTCAGAAGAAATGACCAATTCCAGTTAAACATCTCTGAATTTGTATGGAGTACATTCCTCCAAGGACTCAGTAATTAGATTAAGGCAGATAGAGGTAAGGCTTCCATTCTCACAGGGCCGTGTCAGATTGAGTGGAGGGGTTATGGGTGATAAGACTTTAGGGATTCCAAAGGTGCTGTCAGGGAAATCAGGGGCTTTGCTACAAAGTTTTTCTGTCCACTCTAACAACAGAACTCATTCCACCCTGAATCATGAAGCCCCCGAGGCAGAACTGCAGTCAGGAAACCCAGCCCATCAGCACCATGTCATCAGAGAGGACTCTGGTCTCCACAGTTAATTACTCACAGTGCACAGACTGCTTGTCTGCGGTCTCCAGGCGTCCCATGTGAGACTGGATCTCGTGGACCTGCCTATCAAAGGAAGGGGAGGAAATGAATGAGACAGGAGTAATCAACAGCTCTTCAAGTCAGGAAAGACAATTTTTCTGATATCAACGTGTAACTGGTTTAAATTGACAGCATCACAAAACTGCAGAATTTGTGACACTTTAGGCCATGTGTTTTGGCATGGTTTCTAATAGTTTATTAGCACTCACGTCAGTAATCCTAGGCAGTGTTTACCTGTGAGACATTCATCAAAGTCAAAAACCCTGAGGAAAATGTTATCATCCTCATTTTATTAGCAAGACAACTAAAGACTAGAAAGGTTGTGTAACTTGCTCGAGGTCATATAGGTGATAAACTATCACCTGGACCCAGCCAATCCCAGTTTCTGTTCTTTGACCCAATGTGCTAAGCACTGTTCTATACTAGGGAGAGCCAAAGGGTGAGAGAGATAGAATCCTTGTCTTTAAGAAACACAGGTCAGACAGACTTGAAAAGTCCCAAGGAGACTTAAGGCAACACTAACACACACACAAGCATAAATAATAAACAGAGTTGAGCCCCTGCACAGTGCTGCCAGGCGAAGAGCGGGGTTGAGAGAGTAAAGGGGGGAAGTAGGGTTTCTTTAGTGGGCGAGGGAGGGACTCTGAACAAGGTGAAGAAAGAAAATGATATACACAAGTGTGGCATGTAGGTTACATATTTGGCAGGCTATAAAGAGCTAGAGTTCTTCCTGGCAATCTTCCACTATATGACCCCCAAGCATCTCTCTGCTGTAGAGCTAGATGAAAGGAGCCTGATGAACTCTTACAGAATCCCCAACCCTTTAGGAGAAGGTCAGCAACCATCCTCTACTGTGAGTATCGTGAATGGTGATTCCAAATTTACTGAGCCAGGAGGCCAAATTTGGTTTCAGCTTTTCTCTATTTTTCTCCAGGGCTTCCCTGGAACCCACAAACTTGACCTGTGGCATGAGAGTCATGGCTGAGATCTTAGAGAGCAGGTGGTTCCCTCGGTAAGGTGAGTCTGAACACTTCAGAATGCATGTGGAGAGAGAGGCAAATGTAGGAATGCACCTTGCGGTGACACCTGTATTAGGTCAGGGCCTTCCTTGGGAAGCTTGGGAAGACCGGGTGGTAACAATGATAGAAGAGAATTAGGGCTGGGCATGGTGGCACATGCCTATAATCCCAGCACTGAGAGGCTTAGGCCAGGGATCACTTGAGTCTATAGGTTTAAGACAGCCCAGGCAACATAGTGAGACTTAGACTCTAAAAAAAATAGCCGGGCATGGTGGCGCACATCTGTAACTCCAGCTACATGGGAGACTGAGGCTAGGGATCACTTGAGTCTGCAGGGTCGGTACTACCCCGGGCAACATGCCAAGACCTGGGGGGGGGGGGGGGAGAGAATTAGGCCATCACTGAATGTCTGGATGTTGGCAAGAGAGCAAATGTGAAAATTGCTGACATTATCAGCAATAGGAACATAATTCTTTAAAAAAGAGGGGAGCAGTGGGGGCAAAGCAATAGCCAGAACAACCCTGAATAAGATGACCTGCCCCAGTCGCCTGGCTTATTACAAAGCCATAATAGGAAAACAACATGCTGGTAGTGGGATGACTGACTGAGACAAACCCTAACCCCGACCCATGAGGACAGAACAGAGACCAGAAACAGGGGGTTAAACGGCTGTGATGGAGTGGAACACAATAAATGCTGCTACTCAGTGTGTTATCTGTGTGGAAGAAGGTATTTCCTTCAACCTTTAATCTTCCTTCAGGATGATTAAAACCTAAATGTAAACAGCAAGGCTTTAAAACTTTCTGAAGAAAATACCGGAGTGCATCCTACGACTTCAGGTTCAAGACAGATTCCTACAATAAGACGAGAAACAAAATACTCCCCCATCCTACAAACTGCAAAAGGAAAGACTGCTAAGCCTGACTGCATTAAAACAGAAAATTCTACACCAAAGGCACCATCACAAAGTCAGGCAGATGCTGGAAGCGCCCTGGAGCAGGTTACAAAGGACCAGTGCCCAGAAAATACAAAATGCTTTGAATTAATAGGAAAAGCCAAACACGCCAATGTTTACAAAGTGGGCAAAGGGCAACTGACAAGAACGGAAACCCAGGTGGCTAATAATTATATGAAGAAGCTCTCAACTCTACTAGTGGTCAGGAAAATGCCGATCTTAAACCATGAGGACAACATTTCACACATTAGACAGACAAATATTTTCAACTTTTGAATGAGGGCTCCACAGCAGGCTAAGCGATGGCAGCTGTGAGATGCCCGGGCAGAGTTCCATGCCCCCCCGCCCATGACTGACTGCCTTGGGCTGTGTTTTGTTCAATTTTTTGAAAAAAATCAAATAATGCTTACAAAAATACAGTATGTGACAATATCAACACTTTGCACTTAGGTTAAAGCACTAAAATGAAAGTTCTCAGAGATGAAAATACCTTGAGATTAAAAAAAAAAAAGTCACATGCAGCGCAGAATGGCATTTAGCTCTGGTTGCCCTTTGTGGAGGGACCTCTACTAATTTCAGGCTTCCCCCAAGAGAAGATGGACAGGTGAAAGGGGAGGAATTTAGAAGTCAAGTCATGAAGAGGAAGGCTCAAAGAGCTGGTGACAGCGGGTCTCTGGGGAAAGACAAGAAGAACCTAGAAGCTGGTGCTCCGTCTAGAACTGCCTCACAGGAGGGTGAACGGGTTCTCTTTTGTTGTTCCCTAAGGAGACCCAGAACCAAAAGGTACAAATTTCAAGGTACAGATTTTGGTCCAACACAGGAAAAAAGAACTGTCTCTTTCAGAAAATAAAAACAAGCTCCTGCATATTTAAACACAGGCCAAGCTGGGCTTTTTCAAGGGTCTTCCTCACCAAAGTAGGAGTAGGAATGGAAGATCTCACCATGCCTTGAGCTCTCAAATCCTATGAGAATGGCAGGGAGAAATGATGCCCACACACCTAGACACTTTTCAGCTGACTTTTATTACTTTCTAAGGTAGTAAGAGTAGGATGTGAGGGCGATCTGGCTGCGACATCTGTCACCCCAATGATCGCCAGGGTTGATTCGGCTGATCTGGCTGGCTAGGTGGGTGTCCCCTTCCTCCCTTACCGCTCCATGTGCGTCCCTCCCAAAGCTGCACGCTCAGCTGAAGAGGACGGCCTTCCCGGAATAGAGACGGACCGTTCTTCAGTTGACAGTATACGAGTAGCTGCACTCCCCTGCTAGAACCTCCAAACAAGCTCTCTAAGGTAGTAAGAGTAAATTTTAAAGAGCTGCAGGGAAATCTTACTTTCTCCATACAACTCCTATTCACTTGGAATGAATTAGAAAAGAAAGAGCCTAAAAGTGATTCCAATCTCTGCATTTCAAGTCTGGAAGGGAATAAATGCAAAGCAACAAGGCAGGTATAAATGGTACAGGGAGAATGACTAGATGCCAAGTAGAAAGCTCATTTTAAACTGAATGGGAATGCAGACAAAACACTCGGAGCTGGTAAGGAATAGGTGGTACTGACAAGTAAGACTTGCGTGTGGACACAAGGTGAGACCTTAATCTGTCTGTGGAGTCTGTGGTGGGCCTGGAAGATAACCTAGTAGAGACCTTTTAGCAAGTAAGCAAGGGTCACTATTGCTGATTTTCTTTTTAAGACCAACAAAAGATGTAGGAAGAACTGTTAAACAAGTTGCTTTTTAAAAGTAGATGAGCTGGGCACGGTGGCTCGTGCCTGTAAGCTTCAGTCTATGAAGCAGCCGGGGCTAGGGATCGCAGTTCGAGTCATGGCTGGGGCCCGTAGCGAGACCTAGTTCCAAAAAAATAGCTGGGCGTGGTGGCGCGCACCTGTAATCCCAGCTACCTGGGAAGGTGAGGCTGGGGATTGCTTGAGTCTGTGGTACCCCGGGCAACGTGAGCCTGCGGTTCCACAAGCAAAAATAGTGAGACCTAGTCTCAAAAATAAATAAATAGATAGATAGATAGATAGATAGATAGATGATAGAGAGATAAATAAATAAATAAATAAATAAATAAATAAATAAATAAATAAATAAATAAATAAATGTAGACAAAACTGTCCCTCCCAATCACACCCATTTTGTAAACTGCCTCTGATCTCCATGAGCAGGAACAGGGTTCTGGAGATCTAGAACAAAGTTTTAGCTCACTTTGTACCAGTTAAGACATTGAACAAGTCATTTAACGATCTGGTGTTTTAGTTTCAACTATAAAACAAGGAAGCTACTAATCACAACTATTTAAAGGGCCATAGATCCTAATGCAATTGTGAAATGCTATGTAACCGACACAGCATATGTTGGGCATTTCACATAACCTTATTTAAAAGTAGTAGGAACCATTTGGTCATTTTCACCTATGCACTCTGTCTTTACCATATTGAGCCACTTACCAGAAGGCAAGATCAAAAAATGGAAAAATCAATCTCAAGCTAATAGTTTAAATCACCTGGAACACTTGCTAAAAGTTTCGTGTACTCCAGATTTACTCAATCAGTTATCTCTGGGGCTAAGAAGCTTCAGGGCACCAGAAGATCCTGACTACATATGGAACAAATGGGGGTACCTTCACAACCACTGGGCCCCCCCAAATACATGTCTGG
Organism: Uropsilus gracilis; assembly: GCA_004024945.1. Taxonomy (NCBI): domain Eukaryota; kingdom Metazoa; phylum Chordata; class Mammalia; order Eulipotyphla; family Talpidae; genus Uropsilus; species Uropsilus gracilis. Next base: position 2,533 of record PVHY01028729.1, on the reverse strand, counting down.
CTATTAGTTCTATAAAGTTCGTTCTACTGCAGTACTATTTAAGCATAAAACATTTATTCTATTTTTCATTTTTTTCCCACCTCACTTACTGTTCAGGCAGTTCAGGAGTTTTCAAGCTGTATAACTTCAAAATGTTAATCTAATCCCAATGGACTTGTCAAAAGGGACAAATCATGAGATAACTACAAACTGGGTGGAAAGTTCCAGTAAGATGAATATGTCAATTCGGTGACATTCATTAATTTCTACAACTTTAAAAGTTAACTGCTGATATTCACAGAACACAAGTGTTTGCTTTTAAAGACACCTGATTATTAATATTATGGAGCAGGATGGAGGCTTAGAATTTAACCAGATTCAAACTATAATTTTACTGATGAGGAAAACAAGACAAAAAGATCTAGAACCAGTACTCCGAATTCTGGTTCAGTACTTGAGGGAAAAGGCAGATCAGACAGCACTGAAGCATAAAGGTAAACTCTGAGAGCTGGGCAGTAGTCAGTCAGCACGGAGAATGGCGGACACACAGGCACTCAACCCCTACTCAATGAATGAATAAGTGAATATGCTGTGGAGGGTCTAAGAGAGGTAGACCAAATCTGGCCTACTGCCTTCTTTTGTAGACAAAGTTTTATTAGGCTACCTGGTGTTCACTTATATATCATCTGTGGCTGTCTCTACACTTTAACATCAGAGCAGAGTAGTTGCTACAAGATTCAAAGGCCTGCAATTCTATACCACCTAGTCCTTTAGAAAAACAATTGGCAAGCCCCCTGTAGAGAGCCCCAGGGTCTACTGAGCCCAAGGGTAGGCTGGTAGAGGTCTGCAGAGCTGTGCAGTCCATCTACACTCCATAAATGTTCAGGAAACGAGGCAGATCTCTTCTCCCTAAATTAACATAAAACTGAGCTACCTAGAAGATTTGTACTTTGTTATCTGACACAACAGTAACAGGTTTAGTCTGGGACTCTGAACAGTTCTTCTTGAGAATAAACTGGATCTTGGCTTCCTTAGCAACAACCTGGTCAAATTAACCAGATGAGGTTAACTTTAAGACACTATTCAGCCCACTTTGCATTGTGAGCATGTTTTTCTGTTTCATCCCTTTTCCAACTAGATCACAGGGTTAGTTTTTAAGGTTCCTTTCAATAATTTTTATGTGAGAACAAGGATTCCAAATGTAAAAGCAAGTTCTGTCATTTTCATTTCATTTCAAAGTTGGTTGTTTCCACCCACCCAAACCAAACTAGAAAAAGAAACTCATAAACTTAAGACAATGAAAGGGTATGAAGATCACCATCCTCTTATTCCTAGTGCTCCAAAGTATTTCTTTTGTGAATTCATTAGGTACATGGGTTCTTAATTTGTTTCCGGGCACTGGCAGTATCATTTAAATGTTTCCATAAGAAATAAAGTATAGCATAAACTCAAGGGTTGTTAGAATAGGGTAGGTATAGACCCCAAAAAACAGGAGAGGACTCAAACAGATATTTCTACCCCGACATTCACAGTAGCATATTTCACAATAAACATGAGATAGAAACTATCCATGTGTCCACCTACAGATGGATGGCTAACAAAATGTGGTGTGTGAGGAAAAGAATGATGATCTGATACCTGCTACAACATAGATGAACCTTGAAATCATTTTTTTAATTAAATAAGCCAGATACAAATGAACAAGTATTATTCCACTTACATGAAACATCTAAAATTGGTAAATTTAGAGGGAAGAATGGAGAGCTACTGCTTGATGGATATGCGTTTGTTAGGAATGATGTAAAGTTCTGGAAATGCATTGACGTGATGGTCACAATCTTGTGAATGAACTCGATGTCAATGAATTGAATGCTTAGAATTTCAAATGGCAAATTAAATGGCAATAACTATTAAAAATCAGATGGTAAGCTTTTAAATGGTAAACTGTTGTATACTTTACCATAATAAAATATACTGTTAAGTTTTCTTCTCCCAAGATATAAATAAAAAGAACAGGTATGGTCCTTATTACCATATTCAACTACACATCTCAGCAAGTTCCGAAACTGCAGGATACATAATCAAGGATACTAACCAGTTAGCTAACTTGTGAGACTAGACTCCATTTCGATTTCATTAAAGGTAATCTGTAATCTGATATGAGTAACAAACAACAAATATACTTGCACAGCAATTTCCTTGTATCATAAAAATATGGTCTTTAGTAGAAGTTAAAGAGAAAAGACAGTGTAGCAGGAAAAAGATTAGTGTCAATGAAAGGTATAGACAACATTTGTTGAGACTTCTGAGGGTCTCTCCCCAACTGACGGACTCTTCCACATTATTTAAGGAAAATCTGCTGGTACTGCTCATTTACCCTCCATCCCTCCTGCCACACAAAAGCTCTTTTGTTCGACTTGCTTTGGTTTTGCAAACAGACAGCAACAATGTGCAGGGCCCCCATCTCCCTACGAGCTCTACCGACCCCGGGCACTTAGTTGGCAGATGTCGGACAGTCACTTATAGGTGCGACTTTCCCTTCAGCTAGTCTACC